>JAVSBS010003188.1:9962-24166 GCA_033124195.1 Coracias cyanogaster
GCAATGGTGCCAGGGATGGGGCAGCCACCACCTCTCTGGGCAGCCTGGGACAGGCTCTCACCACCCTCAGCATCAAACATTTCTTCCTTCTCTCTAGTCTGAATCTCTCCTCTTGTAGTCTAAAACCACCACTCCTTGTCCTGTTGTTACAGCCCCTGCTGAAAACTCTGTCCCCATCTTTCTGACAGGCCCCTTGAAGCACTGAAAGGCCACCAGAAGGTCTCCCTGGAGCCTTCTCTTCTCCAGGTTGAACAAGCGCAACCCTCTCAGCCTGGCCTCCCAGCAGAGGGCTTCCAGCCCTCTAATCATTTTTGTGGGCTCTTCTGGACCTGCTCCAACAGGTCCATGCCCTTCTTGTACTTTTTTGTTAATAAATATTCTCCTCCTGTGCAAGAGTGAAACACCATGGAGAAAACTCTACAGCGAGGTAATACAACAGTGCATGAGCCTAGTGGAAACACAACGCTGTCCCTTCAGCCACCAGAGCTCTTATACCAAGCCTCTCACCCACTCAGCTACCCCCAGAAAAACTCCAGCCTGGGGACAGCCACTTCCAAAAGCATTTCAGCCACCCAAAACACTTATCCTGAGCTGGAGATGGTGCTGAACACCTCGGGTGGGGAGACCTACATGGAGACCACACTGAGCACACGGTGCATGAGCTGCCCCAGCAGCACGGGGCAGTGGTGGTCCCTCAGGTCCCCATGCTGGTGTCCTCCTCCATGCATGATGGGGAGGTGCAATCAGAGAGCACAGGCAGGCTGGAGGGACCTGGGATGGTGGATGCACGGGCCTGATCTGAGGAGTAATCGCCATGTCCCCATTACATTATTGCGTCTTACACCCGGTGCAGATTTGCCTATGTTGCTTGGCAGCGTGTGAGCAGAAAACGGGCCTCTGTCAAAGCCCCAGAGATAGTCAGAAACTGCTCCAAATATTACAGCTATAAATTCGGCTCATTTTTCTAACTGCTAAGAACTGCCAGGGGCTTTCACTTAATCCATCTCTCTCTAACTTTTGTGCCAGACCCCTGCAGGCACCCATCCCATTGCAGCTCCTCACCCAGGTCCTGTGTCACGGACCCTGCCTGCCCCTGTCCCTGGCAGCATCCCACCTGAGCTTCCAGCCACGCTTTCCCACACCCTGCCACCCTCAATGCCCAGGGTCTGACCTCACCCATCGTCCCTCCTGCTGAGTTACCCCTCTCCCTCCAGACCCACAGCCCCATTTGCAGTAGTATTGGGGCTACTCGGACACTCTCAGGCTGCAGTGGCCAGTCCCCAACCCTTTCTGCCTTCCTTGTTATCATCATGAAATCAAAATCCGTCTGCTCTGCCCAGCATCTTTTCTCCTTTGCAAGGAAATGCTCCATTTTCTCATCTTTCAAAGAATAAAGATCCCACAGGAAACAGGTCTCTTCCCTCCCCAAGAAACACCTGGTGGGGTTTCCCCCCTTTCCTTCAAACATCCTCTTCCCTGAGCTGGGTTGTTTCATTCTCACACTTGGCTGTACCCAAGCGCCCGGGCTGCCCAGCCAGGAGCAGGGGGGAATCCAACCCCGCAGCTGAATGAACAATGCTTGCAGGGAAGGGTTAACTCTTCCTCCAGGCTCTGCCCATGGGGCAGCTGTTGAGCAGCCAAACATTGGATGCAGCATCAGATTTCCAAAACCGTTCCAGAAGTGGTCCTTTGAGGGTTGTATCCTCACAGCCCTCTCCCCATAAACACTTTCCTTCCAACCCGGGAAAGAGCAAGGCTCTAATTAACCCGGGATCATCCCCAAGCTTGGTAGAGCTGGGAATCATCCAGAACATGGACTCATCACCCAGCCCTTCCCCTGGCTTTGTCTGGCCACTCCACCACCCAAATATTTGAGCCTCGGTTGTGCAGAGAGCTCATTGTGCAAAGGGATGGACCAGAAATCAGTTCAGCCTCTCGCAAGGGGGGGTCAGCACCTTGTTCCACGCTGGATGGGGGGTTCAACATCTCCCACGGAGAAGGAGCAGCACCAGGAGCATTGCCTTCAGGTTGGGGACACTGGGGCTCATCACTCCCATTTTAGGTGCACTTGCTGGCAGTGCTCCAGCAGCAAAGGGGGAAAGTGGGGAGAGGCGCTGGGTGATGTCCTTTGGTTCCCTTCCTTCTGCCCCAGCCTTTGCCTTGACACAGGGCAGCAGCTTCAGGGGGTCAGAGGTTGTCCAATGCCCCAGGACCCCGCAGCTCCTGGCACACATCGCCCTGGGGAGCCGAGCGCTGCAAAAACTATCAAGTGCAGGTGAAATCGCACCGCTAAAAACAGTCTCGATTTCCCATTAAGGGCTTTGCTGAAAGTAAAAATAGGAGTGAAATATTTTGATTGCATTGAAAAAAAAAAGAAAATACTGTTTCCTTCAACTCCAAGGGAGATTTTTTCCAACAGTTCTGTTTTACGGGAAATGTCTTATTTTTGTTTTCGTATTATTTTGGAGTGGAAAAAAAGCTGAATATGGGGCCTTTCCAGTGAAACTGAAATCCCTGGTCTTGTCCAGCTCCAGTCGCTGCTCTCACTCTCCTTTTAAACAGAGATCAACCAAGGCCCAGGAATGGAAAAGGCAACGCACCAGGAGAGGCTGCTGTGATGAGGGTTCTGCCCCTCCTGGCAGCACAGGAAAGCTCATAATGAAAGTTGTCTTGGTGAAAATCCCAGCTTGGTTTAAACAAACTCCAGAGACCCCCATAATCGGGAGGATCAATCACAGTCCAGGCCTGTTCTGCTGGCCATGGTTTTGCTCCGAGTCCATTTCTGCATGAAGCTGCTCCAGTCATTGCACAAGCTTCAAGATAAACTCTTCACAAGCCATGATGAAAATTGGAAGCAAAGGAGATGAAAGGAAACAGCAAATAAATCAAGCTCCTTCCGTATTTTCCACCTAGCCGAGCTCTGTCCCTTATCGCTGTCTCTCCTCACTTGCTCCCAGCCCTTTCCAGCCATTCCTTGGCACAGCTCCATGGGCACAGCCTTTACATTGCCTCCTGCAGCTGTTTTCCCTCCTTTGCTGGAATATCTTTCTCCTCTTTCCTTTCCTGTTTTTCCAGGTGATCTGGGGTGAGAGGGAGCAGAAAGTTTCCTACGGACCTGCCCTTCCTGCTCTCAGAATAGGAGCTACAGGCTCTGATGCCCAGCAGCATCTCCAGATGCCCATCATCAGCTCTTTCTCCCTTTTCTCAGGCCAGGTTCAATGAGGGGTGAAGCAGTTCAGATGCTCTCCAACCAAGTAGCTCCGCTCAGCAGCAGCCTGGTTCCAATTATTCCCCCAGACTAGTGTAAGAGCACAACAGCCCCGAGCCTGGGAGGGTTTAACTCCTTCAAAGAGGAAGAGCAGGAGAGGGCAGGGGATGTCTGGAGGCTGCACCCAAGCCCTCCATCCCCAGTGGGGCCAGGGATGTGGCAGGCAAAGCTGGGCTAAACCAGGGGGTTTCTGGAGCTTTACATGGAGAACCTGGGAAGGCAGATCCCCCACAGCCTCTTGGTCACCCTCCGGACCCAGCCAGCTCCAGGTAGCTCCCAAGGCTCTGACGAGAGAGGAGAAGGGACAAACAAGGTGCATTTGCAGGATTTGGGAGCCAGCACTGCAGGCAGCTGGAAGGGATGGACCTCAACCCTCCACCTCCATCCTCATCCCTCCACTTCCTCAGTCCTTGGGTCCCCATGCAAAACCACCATGTCCCCCAAAGCCCAGGGGACACCTGGAGCCTTCCTCGCCTTGAAGAGGATGGGGGATGTCTGGCAGTGCCCTCTCATGCTCCTGCATGGGCAAGGAGCCGGAGCAGCCACCTCCCTGCATCCCACCAGCGGTTTGCAGCACAGCCCGAGATCCAGGGGTTAAATCCTCAGGCTGGTGAGTCAGAAAATCTTTGATGCAGCCAGAAGGAGCTGAGTAATTTGTGTATCTGCAGAGGTCACATTGCCTCCTCTCTTTTTATGTCTGTTACTCATGCTGCTCCTTCCCACTCTCCCTCCGCAGCCTGGACTCTCCTCCCTTTTAAACTCACCAGCTCTTTTTATTACCATTGCTATTAATTATTGGTATTAGAGGAGCCCCTGGCAGCCGCTGCCCTTTCCACTTGATGCCGGTTCCCATCGAAGGCAGAGCAGTGGTGGGTGCCAGAGCCTTCCTACCTCACTCCTCCCGGGATATCCATCGCTCCTCCGGGGATATCCATCGCTCTCTGCTCTGAGGTTGCAGCTCAGGCCCAAATGGCAGCATTTCTATAGGAGAAACCCTGCCTCCTGCTCTGGATCTTATTTTCCACAAAGTCACTTAACCCCTGAGCTCTGAGCCTCGCAAGGCAGAGTGGCAGAGCCTTTTGCATCTCTGGTTTCAAGCCCATTGAGGCACGCGCCTGGGGCTCTCCTGCGCTCCCACGAGCCCAGTGGTAAACAGCGACCGCAGCAATTAATCACTGCAAAAATCAGAACCGAGCTATAGTTAACAAGACGCATCTCAAAGCGCGGCATCTCCCAGCTAACAGCTTCAATAATCCCAGGTTGCTACAAAGCACCGGGGCAGCCAGAAAGACTTCCCTGCATTTAATCAAATCACTTCATTAGGTTGTTTAATAAGCAAGGGAGCTCTGGGAACGCCGGGGTTTCACTGCTCTCAAGCAGCGTTTGAAGAAGGAATTTATGGCAGAGCTATTAAGGCCCAATCAATCTGCCTTTAATCCTCCCGCAGCCTCCACACCGGATAAAGCTCCCACTGCCCCGGTGACGTTTGGGCTGCCCCACGCGAGCAGATGCTTCCCTGGGAGCTGCTTAAATGGATGGAGATGGTCCAGGAGCTACATTTAACCATCCCCACCACCGGCATCACCCAGCTCACGGGTCCAGGAGCTACATTTAACCATCCCCACCACCGGCATCACCCAGCTCACAGGTCCAGGAGCTACATTTAACCATCCCCACCACTGGCATCACCCAGCTCACAGACCACCAGCGGGAACGAGGGTTTCTGCACATGAACCGGGGGTAGACCATGGAACATGGAGAAGCAAGAGCGGGTCCCCCCTGCTAGAGCCCACTGCCAGGAGCTGAAATTATTTCCCTGTCGCATTTCACTGCACAATTATTAATCAAAATCACTTCCCCTTGTACTGCCTTTGCACTTCAGGACAGTTACAGCAATTTATCAGAGGGACAATGACCTACGGGCAGCAACTGCTACACCCCTGCGGCACCAGCGAGGTGCCTTTGTGACCCCAAGCACTGGGACAGGAGCCCAGGGAAAAACACCTCGCAGCCAAAGGGAGCGTTTTCAGCCTAGGAATTGCAATCCCAGTTGGCACCCATGGGATAACGGCTGCAAAAGCACAAAGCTGTGGCCTGGGTCAGCTCAACAGGCTCCTGCCAGCCACTGCTCGTGGGTCTTATAGAGATGCCAAAAGCCTGCCTGCTCGCTCAGCTGGGAGCTGAGCTCTTGGGACAGTCTGGCTAGCAGGGATTAAAGCCAACAGAGCCCCTCTAGCCTCTTCCTAAACGAGAGGGACACTTGAGCACGCACCTCCTGAACGCCTTTCCCAGAGCCGCTGCCCCAAGGAGCTCACAGCACCCGCGACGCGCGGCTACCATTCCCCAGTCCCCTCCAGATGGATGTGCTTTGCATTTTCCGAATTGGGCCTTTGTGTTTCCTGCAGACTTTTCTAACCTCTCTGTCCTTTCTGGTATTTGCAAATCCTCCCAGTTCTGCGTCCTCAAAGGATTTTGTGCATGTGTTATTTCCTCCCTCATCCAGAGCGCTCCCGAAGCCCAGTAAACACAACCAGTCCCCGTGGACCACCACCAGACCTGCACTTTCAATCTTCTCTGACTTGGAGAGCCCTGAAAACCCTCAGATGAGGACACAAACATTTCCACAGCAAACACAAGCCCACGAGCCCCAAACATCTGCTGGCCACGGCTAAAAACCTCCATGTAAACCACTAAACCCCACCTGATGCAGCTCAGGGTCTTGACCATCCTCAGCTCCCAGCAGAGCAGCAGCACCCAGCGTGGCGTGGAGAGCATGACCTTCATTGTCTCATCCTCAGATACCTCTGTAGTAGCTGGAATGACTGGCTGAAGGTGCAAACTTTCACTCCTCCATCCAGAAGTAACTGAGATGCTGCCAGCAGCTCAGGTTATTTGATAACTCCCCAGCTCATGGGCACTCAGCAGTTGCAGCTGCTTCTCACCCTGCACCTGGGAGGACCCGAGACATTGCTCAGAGGTTGGGTGTTTGCAGGCGACACCAGCTCCGGGTACTGCTGTGCCTTTCCTTTGATGTGTCAGAGCTCAGCCCGATGTGCTGACAGCTCACGTCGCTTTTCTCAACCCCCTGCTACCCTCCTTGGCCCTCTTCCCATCTCCCAGCATCACGCCTTGTGACGGGAAGCCCCATCCCGAGGGACAGCTTGTTCCCGTGGCCCTCAACCTCCAAAGGAAACCTTGGGAAGCTGTCAAAGCAACACACCCCAGCCTCATCTCATTTCTTCCCTTTCTTTTTTGCCTTTTTAAGGGACAGTCCCTGAGGTGGCCATCTCAGCCTGCAGCCTCTCCCCGAGGAGCTGGCCAGAGACATTTGCCCTGTCCTGGTGTGCACCATGGCTGGCAAGCTGCGGCTGCAGGGCCCTGCCAGCCCTTCCACCCTGACAAGCACCAACATTTCATAATAAGTACATAGCTCAGGGCTGGAAAATAAACATCTTTCTGTTTCTCTCTGCCTGGGGAGTTCGGCTCTGATACTTTAATATCGCACATTTATTTTGATCGAAGCAGAAGCGGATGGAAGGCTGAGCTGAGCTGCCAACACCGTAAAATCAGCTGTCAGGAGCCTTCCCAGAAGCTGCCGTCCTCCGGCTGTGCCCACCACCGTGTTTGCCATGGAGGGATGGGCTGGAGCTGAGCCTGAGCAAGGCACAAGCAGCTCTGGAGGGCAGAGCAGCCGCCCTGGGGGGCATCACTCCCGCAAAATCTTCCTGATACAACAGCACCATTCTCTTTCTGCTCCCAAGGGTGGGTGTTAAACTACATGGCCAAAAAAAAAAGAAAGATTAACCCCCAAATGGTGAAAATCCACAGCCCTGGGGACTTCTGTTAGAGATGAGCTGCAGCCATGCAGGGATGGGCAGGGCTGGAAGGTCTGTCCCCATAGAGACCCCACCCTGCGGTGTTCAGGCTTGGGGAAGGCGGCTGGGCTCAGCTCTGTCCCTGCAAGAGCTGGCTTGGTGCAACAAGTCACCCACACGAAGCATTCACCCCTTGCCCAGAGACCTCTCCAAGTGGGTGGCACAGCCCATGGTACCCATCAGGGCCATCGGAAACAGGCGCTGAGGACCCATCAACTCGGTGCACCCATGGAGCTGGTCTTGCAGCAGGTCAGACATGTCCTGGGGTTGCAGACAACCCTCCCAGGCCTTCTCCAGCACTGCTGGCGGGATAAACACCCGGTTCCCAGGACAACAGCCCTGAGCAGCTCCTCTCCAGGCTCGCTCCAGGAGCCAGCGCTGCCCCATGCTGCTGTTTCACGCCTTTCGGCACCATGAGCCGCATGTGTAATGGCTCCAATTAAGAGAGCTGGAAAGCTCCGGGGAGCTGCGGCTCTGCTTTCCCAAATGTCAGGTGGAGGTGGAGCGGCAGAGGAAGTGTTTTCATCTCGAAGGCATCTGCGAAGCTGCTTCCAGCTGAGGCAGATGCTCTGGTAGCTGCCCCCGTAGCCTCCGAGGATCTGCAAGTGGAAGGATGCAGATGCTGGAGGACTGAGAGGGACCCAAACCCTCTGCTGTGGTCCCCAGCATCTTCCCAGCATGGCAAAGGGACACAGCAGCCTGGAAAATTGTCGCTGGTTCCTCCTCCTTTAGCCATCACCAAACCCTGTCTGAAAAATGGAAGGTTCCTAGGAGGGAAGAGGAGGCACAGGGAGGAAAACGGCGCTGGCTCGATGGGTGTCCGCAGCATACACTGTCCCTCTGACCCCGGGGAGGTCCCCAGGGAGGAGATTCAGCATCTCTGCCCTGAGCCAACCCCAGCACATGCAGTGGGGGCCGTGGGGCAGTGGGGGCCATGGGGAGAAAGCGGCTTGTCCCGCACAGCCTGTTTACTTTTCAGTGCAGTCCGAGGCTTTGCTGGAGCTGGAGGAATTCATCTTGCTGAAAGAGCCTTGTTTTTCATGGAGGAAATGAGACAGCGCGCTTTTAATAGGAAATAAAAACACATAAAATAAAGAGAAACTGAGACACAGGCCTGGAAAAAAGCGGAGCCATCCAGCTGCGTCTCGCCAGCAGCCCGGCCCCTGCCAGCAACGCCGGCCAGGCCACACCATGTTCACCCCCCCAGCCCCTCGCTCCCTTTGCTCAGCCCCAGCACCCCATGGATGCATCCCATAGATCTCCATCATCTCTGCATGGACCCATCTCCCTCCCTGCCCCTGTACCCCTCTTCTACACACGAGGGGTTGCTTGGAGGGTCTCTGGATGGATGAGTGGATGGATGGATGGATGGATGGATGGATGGATGATTGGGTGGATGGATGACCATATCAATAGATCCAGTTGTTGTCCTCCAAGGAAACCGTTGATGCTTCACAACCAACCTCCCTGACATTTGCAACAAGGAACCCTTCAATAAACCCCTGAAGGGCTGACTCTTGTGTATGTGCCACCAGGATTCAGCAAGTTCCATGCAGGACTGGAAATTAATCTTGATACAGCTCAGCGATGAAAGTTGAGGGGGTTCCAGCCTGGCTAACCCACCAAACGTGCAGGGGCTGTACACAGGACAGCAGCAATACACAGAAACAGGGTTATTAAAAACATGCCCGGTGATGAGTGCAGGGAACGGACCGTGCAGCACCCATGGCTCAGGGCAGGTGTGGAAGCTGAGGACGTCAGTGGGGAGGCAGAAGAGGGTAGAGTCATGGTGCTATGAGGACAGCCCAGGAAAAACCCTGATGACTTTCTAGCTGACAGGGGCACCCGAGTCGTGCCCTCTGACATTCCCAGGGGAGCTCTGCCAGCCCCCCAGCACTGGGCACATTGTGGGTGGGATTTCCAGCACCCCATGGACAAATGGACACCATCCCAGCAGGTACAGCCTGCCTTGGGGAGGGGAGCAGCACGTGCTTCAGCAAACACCAAAGGAAAACCAGCCAGAGCCTGGGGAAGGGTTTTTCCAGCTGTGTGTTTTACAGGGATTTGCACCAGGATCAGAGACCATTCATGGCTCATAACTCATTTACATTGATTAAGTGAGGCAATTAAATAGCAAGGGAAGGGCTTGGTGGCTGTGCAGGGGAAAAGGCTGGGGAATAGCCCTGGGAACACATCCAAGAGCTGTTCACGGCTTTATGGTCTCGCAGTAAATATCTGATTAAATCGGAATGAAATGCACATCTGGAGGCGGCGCCAGGGAGCATCTGTCCCCCTCCATCCGGGAGCCTCCTCCCAACGGCATCCCGCTGCCCTGCATCCCTCGGCCCCGCGCCAGAGCTGTCCCACCACGGCCGGGATGGGCAGCAGGACACCCCAGCCTGCTGGCTCCTGGCACCATCTGCCAAACCGTGGCTGAGGCTGGCACCGTCCTGCTCCACGGCTGGGAATTGCCCCCAGAGCCCAGGAGGGCCCATCCTGAGCATCCTGCCAGCCTGCATTGCTCTTAACTCCTCGCTGAGCAGGCAGCCGGTGGCCCAGCGAAGCAGGAGCCTCCCACTCCAAGCCAGAGCTCCCGAATTCAAGGCTGAGCATTCCCCATCACTCCGGCATTGCTCACACACCCACCCAGCTACCGCCCGGTTTCTTTCCATCAGACACCATCCTGACGTAGGAAATTAAACTTCTCCTTACATAGCTGTTGGCTACTGAAGAAAATACCCGTAGCTACGGATGCAAACAAGCGATGTTTTCATACCGGGCTGGCTCCAGCCCTGTCCTCTTGTCTGCACAAAGCCGCACCCAGGGCTTGAGCTATGCATGAAAGGTTGGGAGGTTTGATAACCTTCACCTGACATTGCTTAAAAACCTGGGGACAGAAGCATCTCTGGTTGTGCCGTCCCTGTGCCCGGGACTCGCTGGTTGTGTGCAGCCACCCCAGAGCTACAGCAGCTCCTGGCAGTGCCGCAGAGCTGGTATCAGAAAGCGGTTAAAGCCTTTGAAACTGCTCCTCAGAGGCAACCTGCCGGGAATTTCTGAAGCTGCAGACACTTCAAGACAACCTCGCCGGGAAACATTTAATTGGGAAGGCTGGGAGGGATTGTGGAGGAAGCCCGGGGTGTACACAGCCCTCGGGGAATGGGTAGAGAAGCTGGGAAGGAGCTTGAAGTGCAGGCGCGTGGGCTCCAGTTGTTACCCCAGTGAAAGGTGATGCTCCTTGAGCTGTGCAGGCTGGAGCCATGGGGCAGAGCTGTAAATCCCCCAGGATCATCTTCACCAACCAGGGAAAGGCTGGGAGGAGGAGGTCGGAAGAGAAACCTAGAAGGAGTTTTCAAATTACTCTTGCAGTCTTTCCCCCAACAAAAGCCCCTTCAGCCCCAGAGCGCCCGGCCCCGCACACGCAGCCAAGGGTAACATTTGTGCATGTGGAGCTATAAGGAACTGTATTTATTTTTCAGCAGCAACCAAGGACTGGCTCCTCAGCCGGTGGGAGCAGGCAGAGCTTTCCCCACTGTCGGTGGGACCGGTGCCAGCTCACACCAGCTCTGACACCCACCCTGGAGCCCCTGCATGACCCTGACCCCTTCCCCGTGACACCCACACCCCATCTCCCAGCAGCGATGGATGCACATGAAGCGGTCCAGTCTTTGCCAGCCACACCGAAGTCAGCCGGGAGCAGGGACAGCGGGAGCATCCCCAGCTCCGAAAAGCCCCCAGCACATCACCTCCTGGAGAGCACCAGGAGTGGGGAGACAAGTGGGGACCCCCCCACGGGCTGTGTCCACTAGAGGGAGAACGTGGCAGCTGGTTTCCATCTCCAACACCGCGCAACACCCCAGCAAAGCCAGTGCTGCCATGGGGTGCAGGCAGGGCTGGCTTCCCTGCAACCCCCCCAGGAGCTCAGCTCCCCCAGCACGCAGCCCCCCAGCTCCGGCCACACACACACTGCCCACCCAAACCCCCCAACTCGCACCCATGTCCCCAGGCAGCCCCGTGGCGTTGGGGCAATGGGTGCTCTCCTGCAGGGTGCTGGGCTGGGTGCTGAGCCGGGGGTGCCGGAGGGCAGGAGGGGCTCAGTCCCCCCATGGTCCAGCCACGTGAGTCTGCAGCTGCTTCCTGGCGAAGGGGCCCTGTAATTACTAGCAGACCTCATTGCGCTGCTTGCTAATTAACCCCGGGCTGCTGCGGTTTCCCCTGTGAGACCCTCGGCCCGTTGACTTGGGGCAAAGAGCCAAGGCAGCTGCTGTGGAAGCCCCCTCCTTGTTCCCCCCCATATCTCCAGTCCTCACATGGTTAAACGGGGGAGCGAGGGCAGCAGCAAAGCCTGGGAGCAAACACAGCCCCCCACAGTCAAACGAACACCATCCTTGGCACTGTCCACGGGGTCAAAGCTTTTGTTGAGTTTCAAAACAAGCAAACACGTTCCCACCCCTCCCATATGGCAGCTGGAGGGAAGGAACCTGCTGGGATCAAGGGCATCTTTGGAGCTGGTTCCCATTTAAATACCTGGGGGGTTCTCCTGGAGATCGCACCAGCGGTGGCTGTTTGCTGATGGTTTCCTGTTAAACACACCTGAATGGAGACATTTACTTAGGATTTCACATTATTAACAGCCACAGCAGGAAAAGGTCGGGGAAAGAAAGAGCCGATGTTATTTCCCTGAGGAAACGCTCAGTGAAGGGATGCTGCCGGGGTTTCCTCCAGCAGCTCCAGAGCAAAGGGGATTTTTTCCCCTTTAAAACACCCAGAGAAAAAAGCATCCAAAAAAAAATTGCTGGAGGGAAAACCCCTTCGGGTGAGCGGGATGTGGGGCTGGTGCGGAGCCATCGCTGGGTACCGCTGGCAGCCCGAGCCGTTGGTAACCATTCATCACCGGCCCTCGGGGGCGTTACGTGAGAGGATTAATTAAATTTTACACACAGAGCTTAGCGCAGGGTTGGGTGTGATCATGTATTATTCATACGTTCAATAACACGGCTGATTTATTAATGAAAAGGTCAGACTCCCTGGAAGTGAAGACTCCTCGTAAAGTCGCTGTGAGGCGGGATGTTTCGGAGGAGCTGCTGGAGCGAAGCCGGCTTGGGGCTCGGTGGATAGGGACGGCATGGCGAGAGCTGGCCTGTTCCTTGCAGCCCATTAATCCTTGCGCTGCTTTGGAGACGCACGTTCCATCTCCAGCATGGGCAGGCAGCAGTGGAAATGTATAGGCGGGAGCCTGGAGAAGTATAGGGGCGTCTATAGGGGTGGCTTCCTGGCTGCCTCCTCCCCACAGCCGCAGCTTCAAGCCATGGAGGACCTGGGGAGCCAAAGAGACCCAGAGCTTACACATCAGCATCTCGGTCTAGGCAGGGAAAAGGGAGAAAGCCACAGGCAGCCAACCCCTCCCTCCAGCGCGGAGCCGGCCGGGAGGGAGCTGGCTGTCGGCGGGGAGAGCAGGAGCTGGAGCCATCTCCCAGAAAAAAAGTCATCAAGGAAGGAAATCCTTCGAGCAGGAGCTGTTTTCCCTGAGGTTACTCTTGGGGACTAACAGCCCACCCACCTCTCAGCCCTGAATTTAGCTCAGCCCTGCTCTGGGCACCCCCTTTTCTCTCCTCGCCTCTCCTGAGGGCAGCAAACGCTGTCCTTGGGGCTGAGACACGACCAGCCTGGCTCTTCCCAGAGAAATGTAGGAACACCTCCGGCGCTTTCACACGCCGGGGACTGTCCTGTGTCCCTGACATGGTGCGATGCTCGCATGTGATGGCTGAGAGGACGGTTGCCTGCAGACAGCGAAGGGGGCACATGGTGGGAGCACAGAGAGCACCCCCAAATCCAGACCAGCTGCTCAGGTTCAACCCTTCCCCTCCTTGCCCGAGGCATCAGCCATCCCATTTTCCCCATTCCCACTGCCCGGTCCAGCAGCAGCTGGGGCCAGCTGTTGGGCTCAGCTCCGCAGAAGTTTCCCTCTTTCTTTGAAGGCACAGACCAAACTGAGCCTGGGAGCCAGGGAGAGGTCCCGGGACTCCCAGACACAATGTGCTCCATTGTGCAATTGCAAAGGGAAGGATGGAGAGGAGAAGGGGGAAGAAAAACACCCAGGGGGGCTCTGGGGGCCATGCAGGTGGGGATACAGCTGAGATGGAAGCCATAAGCAAATGGAGGGGGCCTGGGGCAAGCAGGGAAATTGCTGGAAGCGGTTTGGGGGAGAATGGGGCTTTTCTGGATGTCTCTGCTTGGTGGGCTTTGGCTGGGAGAGCTGGGCAGGGGTTTGCCACGGATTGAGCCTTGTTTCTGCAGAGCAGAGCGTGGGGGCCTCTTGACACCTGTGAAGCCATTGCAGCAACAGGGCAGAGGAGCTGGGTCCTGGAAACAGCTTCTGCCAGCACCAACAGGCACCCCGAGGGTGGGAGAAGCCACTGGAGACCCTGCTGGGGACGATGGAGTGGAGGCAGTTGGCAGCATCCCCGCTCCGCTCAGCTCGCACACATTGTCCTCGGAGAGGGCCAGCGGAAATCGAACGAAAACAAAGCAAGAATTTATCAAACCACATGTAGTGTGGCTGGGGCACATCTCATCCAGCCCTCCCGCGGTGGATGCCAAGGAGGAGGAGAAGGAACAGGGAAATGCAGGCAGGGGCACGGGAGCAAAGGTTTGCCAGCCTCGGAATCAAGTGCAGGAGGTTCGTGCCAGGTTCAGGCAGTGACACGCTCCGCTGGGATAACCCAGGAGAGAGCCGGCGGCAGGGACGCGGGTCCCGGCTGTGGGGACAACCCCAGCTTGGTCCAGGAGGGGCTGAATCCCAGGCTGGGGTGGCTCAGCAGCTGCACCATCACATTTCTCAGCCTGTTCCAGTCCCCGGTGAGCTGCCAGGCTCCTTATTTGCCTTAACGGTCTCTTAAAATCATAGAATAGTTTTGGTTGGAAGAGACCTTTCAGATCATCGAGTCCAACCATTAACCCAGTGCTGCCAGGGCACCACTAACCCCCGGCCCTCAGCACCACATCTCCACAGCTTGGAAACCCCTCCAGGGATGGGGACTCCACCACTGCCCTGCCCAGCCTGG
>JAVSBS010003190.1:3240-18194 GCA_033124195.1 Coracias cyanogaster
GTGGTTGCCTACGAGCTTGTTGGGGTAGTGTCTCACCTTGCCCTCGATCCTCTTCCCTTTTGGGAGGCGGTACGGACACTGGCGCCCGGACCGCAACAAGGTGTTTTTCTGCTCTTCATTTAAACTAATGATAAATTGGTTTCAGCTTTGAAAAAGCTGGGTTATCACACTGTTAGTGACTTGTATGACAAGTCTAGTCGCTTCATTTTTAATAGTAAAATGACCAGGAGTTAGAAGTTAGCTAGCAACAAGTACACAAGTAGTACACAGAATTAAAATGACACAAGTTAAATTTTTTAACTTGCTAAAGTTTTTTTCTGCTGCAGGTGCACTCATTTTTCCCAAGTAGTTCCCTAGGGAGCACATAGGGAGAAGCCAGATACTGGGAGTTTAAATGTGTGTCGGTGTAGTGATGAAAGCCAGGGGTGCAATCAGCAGTCTGGAAGCCTTAGCTGGGGCGGGCAGGGCTGCGAGGGATGGGCCAGCTGCCAGCCCTGCGCAGGGCGAGCAGAGCGGTGCCCAGCAAGGTGCTGGTGTCACCAGCGCAGCGGAGAAGGGGCCGGTGGCCGCAGACGCTGCAGCAGGTGACACGTGCCCTGGGATGCAGAGCGGGCAGCCCGCAGCTTCTGCTTCAGTAGCACATGCTGCCGCCACAAACCAGCTGTCATTCTGAGTTGAGGACAGGATCAATTTTACCTGTCAGAGACTGCTGGGACTTTTGAATTGGTAACGATCTGAAGTGCAATGTAATTTAAAAAAAAAGAGATAAGGAAAAGGGAAAACAAAGCACAGATGCACGCGTCAAAATATTTCTGGCAACAGCGTCTTTCATGAAGACACTCTTCCTCACACATCTGTTTGACTTCCCATCCTCTCAGCACTGCTCACCGTGCATGTTCTGAGGAGCGCTGTATGGCAAGATGCAAGCAGAGGGCTTCAAGGTGTACCAGAAACGCAGCAGTGAGCTGCGAAATGTCATGGGGGGAGGCGGGACAATGACAAAAACCATCCATTTCTTCAGCAATGAAAACTATTCAGAGCAGTTACCTATACTTAGGAAATAGGGATGAATAAAGGAAAGGTGGAAGTGTAATATGATCAACTTGCCTAAACTTTAAGCAACATTTCGCCTTCAGATGTAATCATAGAAAGGGTGCAGAAAGCAGTTCTCGTTACTGTAATACCAACACAGAAAACTATGAACTTCTGGCAGAAAGCCAGCTCACAAAATCAGGCAGCTTTAGCAAATGTCAGCAAGGGTAAAGACGATGTGCATTTATTAATAAATCTAATCAAGAGTAAGGCTACTGCTGATCTGTAACTCAGAGTCAAAACCATAGCCAGTGGATACCCAGAAGGCCAAACTAGACCTTCACCTGGATCAAAAAAGAAATCTATGAGCAAGTCACTAGTGTAGTCAGTACCAAGGCCAACCAAAGCAAACGCTCTAGATGATTTAAAACTAAACGCTTTTGCGTAGCCTGGACCTGCTCTGCTTTCTCCTAGGACAGCTGAGCCAGAGAGCAACCTCTACAAACCATTAACTCTTGAGAGACACCAGGAGAAAGAAGAACTGATCCAGTGCCGAGAGCCCAAGAAATGGGCAGAGGAAAGCCAGGGAATCCAATAATGCAGTTTTATTTCAGTCTAATTGTTTTATTCAAGAATTTTAATATCTGAACCACACCAGCAATAACAAGAGTACAAACAACGAGCCTGTCAAATCAGCTCAGCTTCCTTTTAACAAGAGCCACAGCTGTGTGGGTGGGCAAGAGGTTGCACATATCACAGTCTGACATAGGTAAGATAGGGAAATAACCTAGGATAGAAAAGTTGAAGAATAAGTTGTCGTAAGCAGTTCACACAATACATTCTCCTGTTTGAAAAACAGAATTACTGAAGGATCAGGTTCTAGTCAATTAGCTTGGTGACAGAATAAAGAGATGTTTCATGAACTTTTGACAACACAAAAGAGGCAGTACTGGGGAGCGCAGAACTGGAATTCAAAATTATTTTGAAAACTTCGAGAAAGTGAGAAAGACACGGGGTTGGAATTCAGTATGGTAAAGCAGAAGCTGCTTACCCAGGTTGCAGTAATCTATAGAGAATGGTAAACAGGAGACAAGAGAACAGCTGGTCTATTAGAAGAAAAGCAGCCATCGTCTAGGAACACAAAGCAATGAGGAACTGAGGTGCCCTAATCCTCCCATTGAGTATCAACAAGGGCTTGGCTAAAACTGAGTTTTGTCCGTCGCGAAGATGGACACAGGAAACAGCATGGCAACAGTTAGACATTTAGAAAATATGAGTTGGTATGAAAAAACTTGATTAATTAAGACTTGTTCAGCAGGGACGAGAAGACTGGGAGTTCTCTTTTGTTGGATTTGTAACTTTTTTTTTCCCGAAGAAAGTGCCAGATTTCCTGGGGAGTCTGTAAAAATTCCTACTGTTGAAGACATTTAAGAATGGATTAGTCAAACATCTCCACTAGCAGTAGCAAAGATGTTTCAATGTGCCTTAGGGTGAAAAGGAGACTAGAGAATGCCCAAGTACTTTTCAGATTTATTCTCACATGAACACAAACTCCTATTTCCAGTGAAAGGCTGCAATTTCAAAACATCTAGATTCCAGTATTTCATTTTAGTTTCAAATATTTCTAAAGGACCTTGAAAATGCTGTAGCAATAGACCGTTTCTTTGCAAACAGAAATACTGAAGTCATCCTTTAGAGATTCTGTGAAGTTTGCACTAGGAAGAGATTTTTCATCCGTATTTCTCCCTCCTCCTACAGCAGGTTGAGTATAATAAATTTTAAGTTTTATTTTGCAGTGTGGTTACTTGTTCCAACACAATAATATGTGAGCCAGCCCCAACGTGCACAGGTTAGACAGGGCAGAGAAGGAAGGGGAAAAGGAGTGGAAATCCATAGCTGTCTTCTCACAGCACCTTTGAGACAACTATTTTTGTGATTATTTTCCTTTGAGAACCTCTTGATGCAAACGATCTTCTGCATCATTAGTTCCATTTTGGATTTCATAAGATAAATTGCATTGAAACTATTAGCAAGTACCAAATGAGCATCCTACCCTGTAGGCTGAACTCCTGGATCAGAGGGAATATGTTACCACCACAGTTCTCTGCAAAAGCACCTGCAGAGCAGAGCGTGAGGCAGAGCTCTCTCTTGTTCTCTGCTCAAGATAGGTCACTTTTAAGTGAGATGTTAAGACCCATTTATTTCATATGCTAATTTCATACAGCATTTCAATTTTAAATTGGACCTGTTTGGTTTAAAAGATGCTGACTCAGCATACTCCACATTCTCGTCCTGTAGAGAGCCCCTGAGTTTCCTCAGCGGGGCAACACCCAGCTTGCTCTTTTAAACAGCAAGTGGCAGTAAGGGCAGCTCCGGGGAGAGACGAGCTCAGCAGCTACAACCGTCTGCAGCTTCCCGTACGCCGTCAGTGCCACACAGCCAGTGCCAGCACAGGGGGGACACTCAGAAGTCCAGAGCCTCTGCTGGAGCTTCCTCCATCCTCCTGGCTGCACTTACAAACAGCTGCTCAAGCATTCACTGTAGCAAAAGATGAGGGCAGGAGGAACTCCTAGGGAAATGGGAAAACTGCTCCCCATTTACTTTAATCCTGCACTGACTGGGGAAGTGAACAGCAGAGGTTGCATAAATTAGCTTAGACTTTGTTTCAGGCAACCTGAGGCTGCTTAGTCCTTCAAGTTAGAGTGAATAACTACTTTTCTTTAAAGGGAACTTATAAGTTGCTTTTTAAAACAAGGCAACTGAATAGTATTTTAAACTGGCAAGGTATGTTAAGGTCTAAATTAGCGTTATATAGTATTTGACTGCTACAACTTCAGGAGTAAGGTTGTCCTACTTGCATATCAGACCCCACAAATGAACACAACCCAGCTTGTCTATTCCCAGGGCTGCAGTTTTGTGTCATGCAGATATAAGGAGCTATCTTAGGTACTGAAAACATGCTGAAGTCCGTACTCCATGCAGAGTATTTCACTAAGAAGCTACGTATGTTACAATAAAATGTAAAGTCAGTCAAGTTCCACAACAGCCCATCTTTAGAGTGCTTTGTGGAAAAAAAAAAAGTGGCAGGATAATATTAGGCCGGACAAACCGCTGTGCCAGTGCAAACAGAATGCTCTTGCTACTCAGATTAGCTCAGATATCTGTGTGTAGCACTTGAAACAGTGTCAACATCTAATTTATGAACCTGAGTAATTCAGAGATTGCCAGGAGAGTTATGTTCTCAAAAGCCATCATCTTTCCCTTGTGGCAGAGAAAATACTACCTTTTCCACACTGAAATGGTTTGAACAGAACAGTTAGGAAGTTTCACAGAGTGGAGACACGAACTCATAGTCAGGAGAGGAAAAAAAGGACGCAGACACACACACCTTCAGAAGTACGATTTCCTTCTGATGCAAGGAAAGTTTAGGGGTGCATGTGGGGTCTTGAAGGAAACTAGTCTGTAAAGACAAAAAAAACAGTTGAACTCATAGTATGCACTCACCTTTGTCCATCGAATCGGTGTATCAAAACGTGCTTTGCAATTAGTTCCTAATGCATTAACAGTTTAAACACTGCAGACTTATGTGTCTGACTGAACTCCAGTCTCTAATTCATAGGCAGTTTCACACTATCAAAATATTGAGCTATAATTTTAAAATGCAGACTCTAAATATTGCATATTAGTTACCATCCTGCTTAACAAAAATCACAAGCTAAAAGCACAGAAGGAAACAGAAGCTGAAGTAGTAAAAATTCTAAATGTTAAAGCAGATGTGAATTCAAGTTCTCCACATGCTGACTTAAATCAGTTAAAAATCCATCCCACACACCCATCATTTCCCTCTCCCTGCAGCTGTGCACGCTCAGGAGCAGCACTGTTTTGGGTATACATAAAGTACCACCTATCTGGGGCCTTTCAAGACCCATCTAAGCCCAATAAAGGAACTTTAACATTGGTTGAGACAGGTATGAGCACTCTTGAAAGTCTGGTGTAGTGCACCTAAGCATACAAGAGCCCTTCTCTTGAAACCAAAGACTTGAGTTAAGCACTTGACAAATCACCACAGTTCAGCCATAAACACAGCAACATTTTTGTTTGGCATGCTACAGCAGAAACTTTATTCGGTTCAGTTTGAAAATATTTGCAACCAAAATTTATTTTTGTAAACTCACAGAAATAAGCTTTAACATATAGGCTGTGTACAACTCAAATACAGGTAATACTTTTAGCAATAACTTACAGATACAAACTAATGATAAACTACAATTTCACAAAGAATTGTAAACATTTTGCACAATTGTCAGTCCTTTCTTTTAGGCAAAGTGCTCTTTTGATGACAAATAAATTAACACACACAACTAGAGTGGACTACTTCCAGACAATACAAAAAAAAGGTGTTTAATAAGGCTTGTAAACAATGGAATAGTCATTTATGCAGAATCCATAAAAGTGTCTTGCAGGCTAAATATACTTACATACCTGGGCAGCAAAAATGATCTTGAAAATGCTTTAGGTGTTAAATAAAAAGTTAACATTAATATCTTTCTGATGATATTTTTAATACACAACAAATGACTTAAGGTTACATCCTTAATAGCTTATATCCCTGACAGAAAGGAATTAGGTGTGACTTAGTGGCAGTTGTGTCATTGAGTGGGGTAGCAAAGGCTGGAGTCCAAGAGCTGTAGGTGAATGAGCTACAAAAACAGAAATATTTACTGGTCAACTTCATCAGAGTTAGAAGATTATAAGCTACTAAATCCCACTGGGTAATAGCAGCTTGCTGGTCCCAACCACCGCAGCATGCTGTTTTCCCCAGCCCGGCAGCCCCACTCCTCCACCCACAGCCCACCTTACACCACAGCCTGGGAGAGAAATGAGCTCAGGCCACACAAGCAGCTCCGCGTCCAGCTCTCCCAAAACCTTCAGTCTCTCCTAATCACAGGTATGAACCAAAGTTGTTGACTTGCTGGATCATAAGACACACAAATGACTGAACCACACTTTGACCACCAGGCTCTCCCCACGTGTTCCTGGGAGGGAAGCTGAAGTTCTCAGTGAAGCTGCTGGGTTGAGCACACCTACAGTCCCTGGGGTAAGAGCCAGGGAGGGGGGTGCCGACAGTTTTCAGTACAATTGCCTATTATTGAAAAACGTGGCGTGGATGTTTAAAAAAAGTGTTTGATTTCTTATTACTAGGATTTACAGCACAAGAAGTGCTCTACACACCCAGATCTTCAGCTATGCTCTTACAGTGAAGGGCTACTGCTTGAAGAGGCACACATTTACTGTACTAGCTAGCTACACCTCATTATTATGATATTCTATAAAGAATACTAGAAATTAAAAGTCCATTACATTTCTTTAATCAGTACTTGGCAAACTGTTCTTGCTGCAGCCAGTAATGATTTTACTTGGATAAGCAAAGCTGTTCTACCTACCATCCATGTAGCTGTGTAGAGCAGTTAACATGGTCCCATCCTGGGGTACGTACGCAGAGTATGCCATTTCTTCTAACATGGGTGGAGACAGCCTGGAGGGCTGAACTGCTGTGACAGGAGCAGTGGATGAATGATTGGGACTAACGTGTTTCTTATGGCGTGCTCTGCAATTTTGAAACCACACCTGAAAAAGGGGAAAAATTTTACATCACATTGATAGATTCATTCTGTTTCAACGTTAGCGTAAATAAAACCTTCAGCGTTCTAACTTCAGCTGATTGGGCCTTTACCCTAACCCTGACATTTCAAATGAAGAAATACCCATTCTAAGCCTACACAGTGTCTCACACAGCATGGCCAGGTCAGGAAAGCTCCTGCAGCTTATCTGCAGGATACCCACTCTCCTTTTCACACTGAAAAACATGCAAGCTTCTGTTTAAGGCTTGATCACAGCTGCCAGACACCTCATTTCTATAGAAACTCTGCCAATCTTCCAAGCTAGAATAAACCAAGGGAACCGCAAACTCATTTTTATTTATGTAAACATATACGTAATTTATATAATACAAAAATTCATATTTATGTATAAAAAGAACATGCGTATAAAGTTTGCTGAGAGGCATCTTCAAACAAAGATCTAAGTTTGTGATTCTCTCTGTTTTGGATGCCATGGGTACACCTCTGAACTCTGCTCTTCAGAACCGGCCACTAGACAGTCACTTGTTCCTAACGTGTCATACCACGAGCCATTGTCAAAAAGAGCACAAGTCTTCAGAACAAGACTATTAGAGTCAGAAATCTGTTTAGAAGAGCTTGGTGCTAATTTCTGTGCTATTTAGGCTGAGAAATTTCTTCCTGGAAGATTATTCATCCTCTGCACAAAGTGCAAGATGAATACAGCAAGTTTTCCAAATTAACATGTTTGTTCTAGACCCATTTCTGACTGAGGATGTTGTCCGAAGTTATGTTAAAACTGACAGATTAGATCTTTTTCCATCTCAGAACAACTACACGGAGAAAACTGTCATTAAGCATTTCCAGCGGATGACTGCCAGACCTCCTCAGTCTGGTGACTTAGCACAGTTACCTGTATAACACGCCTGCTCAAGCCTGTTCTTTCTGCCAGTTTCTGAAGCGTTTGTGCATCTGGATTGTTGTCCTGAGCAAACTGTGCTTGCATAACCTGGAAAGGCAAGGTAAGAGATGGCAGTTTTGTGTGTACAGTCCCAAGAGCAGCACTAGAGTCTCCTCTCAGACCACGGTCCTACTCCTTGCCTGGTTTTAGGCCACTGTTGTAACCACTAGTCCCCAGACAGCCCCAAATACGTTAAAGAAAAATACAATCCCCTAAAGCTAAAATACAAGCCCCTTATTATGCTTAACAGGGCCGAGGCATTTACCAGAACTGAAAGAAATTAATTCTGCTTGGCAGTAGTAAAAAAAATGGAGGAGGCTCTTTGCTATGATGGTGTTGAAAGGACTGTGGGAGAAAATTCACTGCAAAGCAATTCAGACATGCTTGATAAAGAAAACATCGATAGCAGAAGACAACAGCACAAGGAGTGAACTTTGATCTGCCTCGGAACGTGTCAGCTGCTACCTGCACTATGTGGAGCAACTCAACCCTCTTCTCAGCTCCGCAGAGGACACAGGCAACTGGGCAGAACTTGGTGCCTCACTTGCCTTGGAGCAACCCCAGGAGCACAGAGGGTCCACCCTGGCTTACCTGCACGATGCAATAGTTGTTACACTCATCTCTTCACAGAAAACTGGAGTGAACACTTGTCATTAGGATATGAGTTACACTAGAGGAAGCAGATGTCAACTTGGCCTGCATCCTGAACAGTTCTAGAGCCTGTAAGAGTTTACTAAGGAAGTAATGCTTCACGGACTTCTGCAGGCTATCGCCAAACTCAGTAAGCTGTAGCTTCTCATTTGGGGATTTTGACCCTTGATGGTCTGCAAATTTTGCCTGGCTTCACCTTTGAAGATTCAGACTACTTCTCTCCACGTTCAGAAATCCTGAAACCATTTACCCTTCTACTGTTTCATACAGACATCAAAAAGTGTGGACACCCTTTTGCATGAGGGCCTCACAAGGTGTGCTGCTACATGCTGCTGCTCTGACAGTCACTCAACCCTCTGATGCTTCTGTTGCTGGAAGTCTTATGCCAGCAGCAAGGACAGGTATAGACAGACACGCTGAGCAGGCAGCAAATGTCACTAAATAACAAGAGGCCCTAAGATCTAAACACCAGTTGCAGTAGGTTACAATCTATTTAAAACAGGAAAAGGAGAGAACATGGAAGCTTCACTGTCAGCAAGCGGGAAGAAGCCTTGAACAGAGTTGACTGTACCCTGATGGCTGGGCCTACCTCCCCTTCAGCTGCTGCTGGAAAAGAAAGCTCCCTTTCACACAAGTTGAAGCTTGATGTCCAGATCCCTTGCCCTCTGTCCTTGTCAGATTATTGCTAATATACTTGTTTTGTGTTAACACCACGTTCTGTCCCCAGTCATGGCTGAAATAGCAAACCAAGCTTTGAACAGCCACATGCCATGTCAGATAGCACTGCTTAAATGCCTCATGTGGTATTACACCTCAGGTTTCTCAAGTTCTCTCACCACAAACAAGACGACAGGCCAACAAAACAGAACTCAGACTGAGACACTAGAAAATGAACAGTGTAGCAGCCATGTGTGACCAGAAATTCAAATACCTGTTATAAACTGAAAGCAGGGACACGTGTAGCGAGGAGTAGAAAGCTGCAGCTTCCTTCCCACTACAGGTTGAAACCTCTAGATCTGGTCTCACCACTACCCCTTTTCATGGCCTTCTTCCCTAAAAAGCTAATTTAGGTGAAGTGGTGATCCAGAGGTGAAATAACTCATACTTGAGGCAGTCCAGAGCTAACTCTTGCCAAGGTGGCAACACAACAAGAAGTCTTGAAAGCAGAGCAGATGAAGCCATTACCACAAAATTCAAATTTTCATCCTGCTAATGTCTTGCAGTCGTATACAGTACCCACCTTCACTGCAACTCTTCACATTATGTAATTCTAAAAGTATTTTGTCTTTATTATGTGTAGTGATGTAAATGTCTGATTAAATAGATTTCATCGAGCGATCAAAACAAAACAACCTTTTTGTTTCCACTCTGCAGAACTACTGGCTGCCCCCAGGGAAATAAAAAGCTTAAAGAGTAACTACTTTATATTAAACCGCTGAAGCTAACAAACAATTCCAGAAACATGCTGTGTCTTGACAGTTTATGAAATAGTCTAAAGCATGTGAGCTTCTTCTTCCCCCCCATATGCATCTGATTTCCTATTGATTCAGCATTGCTGCTCTGCATAAACCTTCAACTATGCAAGTTTTAGCACCGGCTCTACCTGGAGCTGATCTGCTGTGAAGCTGGTCCGAGCTCTTTTTGCTGGTTTTGGATGATTAACGTCTTGTTCTGTTAGTAATGCTCCTTCCACACTGATCCCATTACCTGAAGCATTAAACAGAAAACAACACCATCTGCTATGCATGCAAAATGATGTTATTCGTAAGTTAGCCCTCCAACAATAACCAACAGTACTTGGCCGGCTGAATTTCAGCTTTAACAAAAGGCATATTCTGTTCAGGGTTGAACTGATCTGGCACCACTATCCCTTATGCCCCAAATGACTCCCTTGCAAGCGAGGGACGGAATAGGTCCAGCATGATATTTTATCAACTAGATACACTCTCGCTTTCCTTTCCTCAGGACAGAAAAACAAGTTATACAAACTTTAAAAAAAAACCTAAAACATCAAATAACTTGCACATTATTTTAATTCAAGAACCTGTGCTTCCAGCCTTAGTAAAGCTGGGTAATTACCTCTTAATAAGGAAGAAGAAATAAAACCCGGCAATTTAATTAAAACTAAGCCACAATCACAGCCCTTAACAAAAGCAGTACATTACCATTTTCAACTTCCCTTTTCAGATTGTCCAACATGCAGTCGTAATGCACTCTACACAGGACCTTTTCCTCCACCAAAGCGAACTCCTCGCCGGTAGAAAGCTGTCTCTTGCAGGAGAAACAGGCGAAGCACGCCAAGTGGTACACGTTTCCCTTGGCCCGTCGCACCCAGTCGGTCGAGTGGATGTGCCTTCCGCAGCGGGCGCAGCGGGTGCCGTACCGCCTGTGGAAACGGCGGCGGGAGCGTGAGGGCATGGGACAGCCCGCCCGGGCAAGGGGGTGACCCGGGAGGGCCCGAGGCAAGCGGGATGTGGCAGCGCGGCCGAGGCCTACAGCAAGCCGGCTGACCACAGGAGAGGACGGGAGAGTGTAACTGGGGTTTTACTGCAAAATATTGGCAGGTCTGTGTCTGGTCGCTTAAGGCAAGACCACTGTGGAACGACAGAAGTTAGTGTTTTCATAAGGCAAAGAGTCAAACTGAAAGATCATCCTAACTGCTGCATGAATTCACAGCTCTTCATCTTTCCTTTTATAATTACTCTTTAAAGAGCTGTGAGTGGGAGACCAAAACAGCTGACTTTGTGCTCAAAATTCTCTCAATTATTCAAATGTATTTCAGATTACTTTAGCTACTTCATCCTTCACTGATCATTCGGTCCCCTTCAGCAGAAGGGGGAAAACCTGTATCTTCACTGTTATTTCCTTAATTACCATTAAGGTAATTCAAAAGAAATTCAAGTATCTGCAAGTATTTACATTATTACAGTAGAATATTCCTCTTTGAAGAGGAAACTAGCCACCAAGATTTGTTGATTAATTAGGTGATAATTTGTCCTGAAAGTCTTTGCAGACTCTTAAGTTCTTTTTTTGAAGTCCCATGAAACTTTGTTCCTCCAGAAGCTCAGAGTATTCAGCCTGCCCTCCCCCCCAGCCCCGCAATCACAGCAAAATTAACAGCAAAAAATATTGCTGCTTTCTGGTCTGAAGATTTTGTATCATGAGTACTTTCAGCACGAATAAATAATATTCTTCCTTACAGGATTAGACCTCAATCTTGAGGAACATTTCAAGTTCTAACTCAGATTGATCACGGAAAGGCAGAACTGCTGAAAGCTTCTCCTGAAGATCAGGGGATTTGCTCTGGGTTGGTTTTGTAGTTCCATGTACCCACAGGCTCAGATCAGCCGTGTGCTGGTCCAGACAGAATGTCACCTCAACCCCAGCTCACGCCCTCAGTTGGCATCACCTAAGGGTGAGTCTTGGCACAGACAACACCTTTACAACAACCTGACTGCAGCAGGGACTCGGAGCGACTTGCCCCCACCCTGGGCATACAGAAGTTATTTCACAGATGCAGTAGCTACATGAAACGGTGCCAGGGCAGAGGTGGAGGCTTAGCAGGCGGTGACGTTAGACAGACTTGGCGTCTCCCGAGTCCCTCTTCAAGAGGGGTCAGAGCAACTCCTGACAACAAACCTAGCGAATAAAGACCACTCTAAACGTGCATTTCAGTCGCAGCTTAAGTGAAAAGTAACAAGCAAGCGTAACATGTTATCTAGTAAAGTGATATTCCTGTGCGATATACCTGAAATAATCCAGTTTGCAGAAGATATCTTTATCTTTGATGTAACAGCTGGTGTGCCTTCCCAGAGACGTCCTGCACACACTGCACGACAGGCAGCGCACATGCCAGCAGAGGTCGTTCACCTGCAAAAACACAGAAGAAAAATACTTCTCAACCTTTGTGCCACCAGTACTGTATTTCGTACTTACGAAAATGATTTTCTCCCCACAAACAAGGCCAAAAGATTACATGTACCATGGCTCACGGAAAATTTATCTTCAAGGCAAAACATTTTTCCTACAGAACTGCATGCATATTAAAGGTTAATTAATTTGATGGAGGTCTTCAGAATAAGCTTTCATGGTTTTGTAATTAAAAGCACCAGAAGAGGAAGCAAAAGATTCAAATTCCACGTAGATATTTTGTGCCCAGTTCTGTTCTCATAGCACGAGAGTAACAGAGCGAGTTTTGGCCTCACATGACCTTGGGAAGGCAGCTAACTTGCATACTTTTATTTCCCAGTCTGTAAAAAGTCCCGCCTAACAAAGAACAAACTTTGCAAAGTCATTTGAAATTTTAAAATGTGAGTATTGAAGGGGAAAAAAAAAAAGTCTCCATTTGCCAGGTTTCTGTTAAAGCAAAGTCAGTGAATGGAAGGCGAGTTTCAAAATATCTGCAGTTGTTTTAACAGCAAACTCAACAATTCTTTCACAGGTACTATCCATAGTGAAACTAGATGTAATGAAAGCAGCAGACATCAGCAGTTGAAAACTTGCTTGTAATTTTTGGGAAAATACATTCAGCGCAATTATTTTCTTTCCTCTAAATAGAGCCCTTTGTCATGCAGACACTGTGCATCGCACACCAGCTATATCATTTGAAAACCCAAGAATCCCAGAGACCATAAAAATAAAGTAATAACCCTCTGGATAATCCCACACTGCATAGGAAGAACTCTGTAAACCAAACAATTACTAAGTTTAAATTTCCTTTCTTTTTTTTTTTAGTTTTCTGAGCCAATCTCTGGTCCCATACCAAACAGCCCATGTCTTGCCCACGGCAAAGCAGCAGATCTGAGATAATCCAGGATGTGTCTCTCTGTGGTTCGTCTGGCAGCGTTCTGATGAAAGCAAGGATTGACTCCCAACGCTCGGGCTGTAATCACCCGCTTCAGTCACTCTTCAGGTTAGAACATCGCAGCTTGCAGTTGCCCAACGCTCTCCCGACTACTACCCTTGTTGGCAGCCATCTTCCCACACGCTGACAAACTTACACCGCAGCATAATGTGAAGCTGTTGATAACAGCTGTCACCAAACTGATCCTCCCAACCGTTTCTCGACGGTTTCTGCTGCTGGCAGACCCAGGGCGGCACTCGGGCCAGCCCGAGCCTGCTCTGCAGCCCCCCGTGCGAGGGCTCCCCAGGAACCCTCCAGGCCCACGGCCCGAGCCCCGGTGCAGGCCGGAGGAGCCGGAGCACAGCTCTGCGCAGCGCGAGCCGACATCCCGGCCACACAGAGCTCGTCTCACTGCTGCTCTTCAGAGGCTGATGCTCTTCCGAAGAGGGCATGTCGAGAGCTTTGATAGCTGTCCCACTTGATGTCACCCATCTACATTCTTACTTATTAATTTACAGGGCTGAAGCTGGAAGACACGCTGCTGGTGATCAGTAAGATACCAGCCCACCAGCACAGATTCCTTTCTCTGCCTAGGCAGGAAGCAGCAGCAGCTAATTTAAACTTAAGGCTAAATTGTTTAGAGGTCTTTTTCTCCAAGCCCCAGGTGTTCAGACAAGAGACAAATCAGTAAATGAGCCACCGAAATGCCACAGGAGTTAGAGGGACTGGAACCAAGCTGAAGCTAGCTCCGCTCCCAGTCCTAGCGCACTGTAAGCCCAGCCTGCTGCGAAGGTGGCTGGGACTTACCAGCACAAAAGGTCTGCAGCAGGTCCCTACACCTGCACCTGCCCTACTGCAGATAATGCCAACCCAGCATGCACATGCCTTTGACCTCCTCACCCCAGCTGAGACCTGACCAAATGGTCTACTGACAAGGCTGAGGTGTTTTCAGCAGCGTTCCTCACTTCCACTCTGCAACGTACACAATGATTTTAAGGCTGCATCTAATGGAATGGAAAGCAACTTCCAGCATGCCTGTCTAGCCTCACTTTTGAGAGGAGAGAGGACAAAACTCTGATCCAGGATAATTTTACTGGAGATAATACAGAAGGAAAATATCACCCTTCCCAACCACATTAACACTTTGTTTAAAGTCACATGAGTCTGTTTGTTTTTAAGTTATCTCAGTCCTGAATTCTCAGGCTAACAAAACTACTCTGCAACCATACAGCTCGTTTCCTTCACAGAGGCTACCAGACCACCTTTCCCAGGAATACTTTATTTCCGTGTTTCTCAAGAGGTGCTTTTTGCTCTGAGGCTCACGACATCATGCTAGGAGGTTTATTTTAGCTAACACCAAACGGGTCACGCCTCCACCGCTTGACCAGGAGGGGTAAGGCACGGCACAGGGCGTTATCCGCCTTCCGAAACATCCGCTTCCTTCCTTGCAGCACGTCGAGAAAACACGGTCCGAGCCCTGAGAGCGCTGCCCAAAAGGCGAGCAGCAGCTCCCCGTCTCCCCCGAGGCCCGGCAAGACGCACGGTGCCGGCCGCGGGACGCGCCGTCCGGGGCCGAGGGGAGAAGCCCCGACGGCGGCAGCGCAGCCGGCCCGGGGACGCGCCGCCCAGGGCCCGCCGAGCGGCAGCGGGGCCGGCCCGTCGCTTACCTTCAGCAGGTACTTGTCCACGATCTCCAGGCCGCAGCTGCTGCACACGCACTTGCCCGGGCCCGAGGCCATGGACCGCGGCGAGGCGGGGGGCGAGAGGGCGGCGGAGGAAGAGCAGGAGTCCTCGTCGGCCGCGGCGGGGCCGGCCTGCGGGGACAGCGCGGTCAGCGCCCGGCCCGGAG
>JAVSBS010003192.1:6034-16034 GCA_033124195.1 Coracias cyanogaster
TTACTGACACGTCCATTGTATGTGCTGATAATGATCATATAAACCCAGGCGTAGTGATGAGATCTGTGGGGGTTGGTTTGGTGACTGCTGAGCTGGTCTCCTGAAGCCCATTGCTTTAGCTTCTGTGGATCAGCAGCAAATGCCTTGAGTGTTTTTGTCAGGTCAGAATTCCGTAAGAGATATTTTTAGTTCAAGCAACCAGTTTCTTCAACAACATGAAGTATGTAAAAGCAGTATAGGATTAAAAGTTAAACAACATTATCTATTACCCTCACAAAGTTATTTGTGCTTTGGTTAAGTCTTCCATCAAACACTTAACAGGAACTGTTACAAAACCAGTTGTGTAATCAGGGTATTGTTTTGTTGACCATTTGTTGGCTGAGGATGCATGGAATCAATTTGACATGTCCTTTCATTTAAGTAACGTACAGCAAAAACTGAAACATTTTCAGAATGGCTAAAGAGAAAACGAAAACCAACAGGACATAAATGTTATGTTTCCTTAGCAAGAATATGGAATATATGACAAAAGTAAAAAAAAAAAAAAGGATTTACGTGAACAGGCAGAATGTCCAAGATAGCACCATGAGAGCCTGAAGAGAGGGCTGTTCCTCCTCATACACAAGGATGAGCCTTGAGGCTTTCCAAACACAGCTTTTTGAAGCATGTGGGCAGCTTGCCTGCATTTCGTATCTTGTGGTACAACTGGAGCTTGTAGCTCCTTGGTAAAGCTCCACTACAAGAGGAGTATGATCGCTTTAATGAGAGAATTTAAGAAGTGGGGCTCAGTACCAAGCTCTGCAAGGCCAGGCTTCTTTGCAGCTCAGAGCTGACCAGTGCTGTCTCTGTCAGCTGCCCAAGCTCCTGAAGGTATGGCCAAAGCTTCCCCCCTGCCAAATGCTGCCACGTTTACTAGAAACGCAATGTGTTGTTATCTACCACTTCACCTCTAGCACTGGCATTAATGGTGCTTCTGTAGAAGCAGAGGATCCCTCCATGGGTCCACCAGCAGACGCACCTTGGCAGGACAGAAAGCCATGGTCTCCCTGCCAGGGCAGGGAAAAGCAGTTACTTGTGATTCCCCCAGATGTTCTGCAAAGGCGGTTCCTGGTGTTGGTGTGCCCTTGCCACTTGCATGCTGCTTCTCCCTGAAGTATCCTTGGAGGAGGGAGGGTGCTTAGGCAGGTAAGAGCACTTTGGGCTGCTTTGAAAAGGCACAAATTGTGAAATCAAGAAACAGGGACTATTTGGAAGACTTTGCACATTTCTGCAAAACACTGTTACTTAAAGTTTTGCTTTGCTTTATTTTCTGTTTTATTTCAGTAACTAGTAGTCTAGTTAGGAAAGGCACTGGAGCTAGTAAGTCTGATATGGTGTGGGGGGCTATTATTAACACTCAGTATTATTCTAAATCAATCTCTGATTTGGGACTGAATGACTTGCAAGTGTATAAGCCATCTGGCTTGTCTTTGTTGTTCTACAAAAGTACAAAAGAAACAGTTTTAAAAGCTAGGCATGAAGTTTTCCCTCTTTCACAGATACATAAAGTATGTATTAATAAAGGGGCATTTCAATATGAAAATCAGTTTATATCACCTTTCATACCGAACTGTAAAAAGTTGTGAGTCCTCCAGTCTAATCTCAAGTTTGGGATATTGTTTGTAGGTCCAATTTGTACTATTCCCCTCTTCAGGCATTATTGAGGTTTTTGGATTTCAACAGATGCATGTAAGAGCTCATAACACAACAGAGAGACCTCAAGTTCAGGTAAGTGCAGTTCAGATGCAAGAGAGAAGAATTCTATTTCTTTTTTCCTTGCAAAAGTAGAATTTGCTTCAGAATATAGCAAAATGAAGAAAGGACTGTGTATCATCCAGGTTCCTAGTGACCCATGTATGAGTTTCATAACTGTTACTTATCTAGGACAAGTAGCAAGTTCTCCACTTATCACTATTCAGATTGGATATAGTGAACTTGTAGATCAAGTACTAACCAATCGCCATACTGTGGTGTTCCACCTACATCCAGTGTGTTTCTGGGATATATTATGGTCAGGAAACTTGGAATACCAGTCAGTCTCTATTCTGAAGAGGCCAGGTATCCGGTGTTCTCCTGGACCACAATGGAGGGTAGCTGTGCTCTGCTCCTTGTTTTCCCCTTCAGTTGTTTGTTAGGTCTGGAGAAGTGACCTATACAGTAATGGCTCCTCTCTTCTACCCTGAAGCCCAAAGGCAATAGCTAAAAGCCAGCAAGATAAAGGAAAAAAAACTGAAATAATGGATTATCTGCAGCAGCAGTTTTGGCAGTGATGAGACATGGAGTTAGTATGTTTAGTCCAAGGTGTCTTAGTTCAAAGCTGCTCACCTGAGTTTCACCAAGAACTTAGAACATGCACCGATCTCCACTGGATGCTCACTTCGCATGACTTCTACAGTCAGGAACATTCCCATCTCCCACTCAAGTCTTCAGAGATGCTGCTCACCACGCTCACCTGCGGAGAAAAGCACAACTTTTCCCCACTGAAATCTGCCTATGAGAACAAATGATTCTGTGTATCTCATGCGCTGATGAAGAGGATACAAAGCCTTACCTATACTTGATCCTCTTAACTGAATAAGGAGAGACCACCCAGGCAAACTAGAATCTGTCAAGTGTATTCTACCTTATCACATTCCTCCTTCAGCCTCCTCCTACCTTCTCATCCAATACAGGCTTTTGCGTTAGACAGCCTTAGAATAAAATCCTTTATGTTCATTAAAAAGCTGTATTTTATTAAGACATGTAAGTTCTAGCCTGGACTTGAGGAAACTAAACCTTTTCAAAGTTCAGCAACCTTGATACTCGCTCTTAAATCTTTCTCTCTTGAGGTCCCAGATGTCTGTTTCCAAGCACATACTGTTCACTGCAAGTACCTTCATTCCTGAGCACAAGATCACCTCCAGTGTAGAACACACTCGTCTGGGCTACCTGCAACACTAGATCTTTAACAGAAAGTCCTGGCCTAGTCCCAAGAAAACATCAGCCACTTCTCTGAAGATGCTGGGCTTGTATTGCACGCTTTTCAAGAAAAAAAATGCAACTCTGTACAAGCATCTGATCTACTTTGGGAGCTCTTTGGGTCCATTCTGAACTTGAAATCTGCAGAGGCTGCTAAGTTGGCACTGATTCACCTCAGCTTTATACGTGGAGCATCTATTATTACTTGTCAACTGCATTAAGAGTTCAAATGAAGACCCCTCTTGCAAGCTTTGCTATGAACACATTCCTTCAAGCATCACTCAATGAGAAGGCATCATCAATCCCTATTAAAAAGTTTTTCCTCCATTACCTGACTTTTGCCCACCCTCTAAAGGATTATCAAGGGCAGTGAGTTGCCATTAAAAAGACACAGAAGAACTTCCCACCCACACAGGAAAAAAAAGTCCATCTTTGGACCATGTGTATCAGATATTCAAGGCTGGCTCTTGCCTCCCTGGGGCCGAGACTTAGTTCAACACTTAAAAACATGTCAGCAAACAGCAGTGCTAGCATCTCACTCACCTCTCAGAACAGGACATGTGAAACAGCAGCATTGGGCACTCTAACACGGCTTTTTTCACCATTTTTACATTTTGCTGTTTGCAACCTTCTCCCTTACACATATACTTCCAATTTTCTTCTGAAATTTCTACCAAGATAAAGCGGCCCTGAAGGACAGCCAGGACAGGATCTTCTTACCTTTTGACATGTAATTCAAGGACCCTGTCTCTGCTTTCCACCCGGTTTCAATCTGGACAAGGTCCATCACCTGACATTCCCTTCACATCGCGCTGTGGCTGCTAGACGGTGCCTGCCTGAGAGCATACCTACCTTTCACAGGAAAAGCACAGACTGATTAATAGCAGCAACGATCCTACAAAGCCATAACACAGCTAAATGAAGCTGTCCTACCTTGTGATTTGCCAGATCATTTCCCTGGCTGTTTTGCCTTTAACCCTAGGCTACAAACTTGCCAGCAGTGTAGCTCAGGCACACTTCGTAGCGCTCTTGTGCGCACAGGTAGACCATTTCTTTTCCCAACTGTTCGTCACCTTGTCCTCTCAGGGAGCAAAAAAGAACAGGCTTTCTTAAGAGCTTTCCCAAGTGAGTGTTTGTGCTTCTATCACTCCTAGGTCAACCTTTTAAATACAAGGCAAAAATACTCCCGTGATTCTGTGATTCTTCGTATTTTCTCTGAGGAGAAACTTCCCTAGTTGTCATCGCTGCTTTAGAAAAAACAGAGATATTTACAGAAGACCCTGTAAGTTCTCCTTTTCACAGGGACACTTTTTGCCCTTCAAGATGTCCGAGTCAAGTCCTGTCTGTTGTCTTTTAAACTGAACATTAAACACATTTTTGTGAAGTCTGAGATGCTAACATCATTTTTAATGTGCTACTGAGATTATCAGATTTGTGTCAAAAGAATTCAGCACCTATCACCTATTTAACCTGCACGCTCTTAGGAAGTGTTGCATATTCAAGTCCTCTCCTACATGCCAGGGGAAGAGGCAGTGTTGTGTTCCAGTTCTTTCCAATATAGACATTTTTGCTAGATACAGGGTTCTAAGATATTGTGCCCTTGTATCTTTAAACTGTATAAAGAATTTGAACCTTAGATGTTTTCATCCTTCTGTCTTATAGAAGAACGTTGCTTCAGAAGAGCGTAGCAATTTAAGAGATGCCTAAAATACATTATGCATGACTGTCTCTTGTTCTGCCAGAGACTACAAAAATTGGAGTGCATCACCATCTACCTGCAGCTGTACTGGAGTTACTATCCTAGTTGCTCTTTACTAACTGCACAGTAAAACTACAGAAGCACTTTAGCATACTTCAGTACCAAATAATCTGCTCTAACACAGGCCATCACTGAAGGTAGTTTGAGCTAACCTTGCTCAGACGTGGCCACTACCCGATTTACCCCAATGCCACTTGTACCCATGTGGTGAGCACATATTAATGCACCTCAAAGCGCATTACAAATGGGAAGGCTTCGCTTTTCCAAAGCTTATTCAGCAATGCTTTTTCATCGTTCATCCATATACTCCTCCTCGCTAGTTACTCAATGAAAGCAGTACTCTTTAGAAATGTTACGCTCAGGGCAACAAATTGTGGAAGCTTAGATACTGCTGTTAACAAAACTCTGTACTTCCTATTAGATATCTGTACTGATTTCAACAGTTAACCTAAGACAAGACCAACTACAGCAAAAAAGCAACTACTGGGACCGAGACTTACTGATCAGTTCATGCCAAACATTGTGTTCTCATATAGAAACATGACCCCTTGAATGCCTCAGAACATCAACAAACGAAACTCTGTATATTTCCAATTAGTATAATGTTTAAAAAAAAAAAAGCAAAGTGCCTTTTATGAGACCATTCCCATTGTAAGATCGCATCTATGCAAAACCAAGTTGCAAACGACATACACACACACAGGGAAGTTACTTTAAATCCAATGGATTTAAGACCTTTCAGATCTTTAACTGGAAGATCAACCTCACTGGAGTTAATCTCATAGCGGGATTTTTTTTTTTTCCCCAATAGTTTTCTGAGAGGTTGTGTCAGCATTATGAAAATACAGTGGGGCGAGGCAGCAGAGATTCTAAACGAAGCCTCTGACTACAGTCTTAAACGGAACAGACCTTTAATAGCCACTTCAGCTTCTCCAGATGCAGGAATTAGGGCTTTTAATCTGTCTCTCAAATGCTGTAATACTAAAATCATCTTCCAATTGTGATACATCTGCATTATGAAAAGATTAATTAGAATTTATTTTAGGCTAGCTCTCACCAGTGTATTCTAATACAGAGCTTCATTCTCAAGTGCGCTGAAATTGCACCTGAAGAAAAGCTCTAATTTACTAATGTGGTTATCTCTAAAATTGCCTTTGTTGAATTCTCATAGAGGAAGCCTTCATATCCTAAATTAGCTACCTTTAGTAATACAGTTTTTAAATAACCACTACTTGTAACAGAATTAGGTGCATTCTTCATGCCACTAAAGAGAAAAAAAAAAAAATCTGAAAAATGTTACTTTAGATGGCAGAACAGGAAGTGCTACACTTGCAACCAGCAACAGAGGACCTGATGATATATTCAGTTCCCGGCTTTCAATGACTAACTGTACTAATGGAAAAGCCCTTCAATTACTATGATTCCTAACACGACAGTTTAAAAATACCTGCTGAATTATCCATTAAGCATTTCAGAGATTTCTAGATCTGAAGTATTTAACATTAAACAGTATCAGATTACACTCAACATCCACTTAACACCAAAGTGGACACACTAAAATTGAAGAGTTAAACCCCACAACCTCCCTAATAACTGCAGATAAGGAGTCAAACAGTCTATTGAAGTTGGATTTTAGGTACTGCAAGTCACTGAAGTACTAGAATGTCTGTCTTTACTTACCATTATCTTCTGCGCAGTCAAACGGCATGGGCTATTCTAGTGGCTGTGCAGCAGAGCTAAGAATGCATAATATTCTTAGTGCAAAGAAAATAAGTGGTAAGATTCAAGGTCTTTTCTACATGTGAGCAACCAAAGCAAGAAAAACTGTATTGTCATGCTAACTGTGCGGAGATAGCCAACTGTCACCGTTAATCAGTTAAATGTATCGTTCTCACACTAGAAGGAATCCAGATTCCTGACACTGCAAGTTTCACCTAAATGACTATCAGAAAATAAGGGCTGGCTTTGGAGTAGACACAAGGTTTCATGAACGTTCAGGAATGAAACAACTTTTGGAACTGAAATGTATCTTGTGACTTGAAATACTCCAGCCGTATTTAATTACTTATTACCTACATACTATGACTGTGTTTTCTAAACTGTCACAGATGCTTTTTCTTTTTTTTTTTTAAAAAAAGCTTTTGCCAAGTCTAACCATCTGAAGGAGTCTTCATGAAGACAGCTATACATAATCAACATAATGCAATGGTTCCAGATGAGCTCAGCCATGCAACATCCTCTCCAGAGCTGGCCATTTAAAAATACGTATGTTTGTGGAAAAAGCTGGCAAGCAGCTATATACTGGCAAGAAAAAGGTTATCATTACATGAGACAACCACCCCTCTCTCCAAGTAAGCTAACAAGCTAGTCCTAGTGGCACTTTTCAACAAATCTATTGCAACAGTCAAGGCAAAGCAGCGCCAAAGAAAAGTCACTCTTTCATCATGTGGATTTTATAACCCAAGTAAGTGTAATTAAACACTTATGAAGTGTTGACCAGGTAACTACATGGAAATCAGTCTTCCAGAAAAGTTTAACATCAGAGCTTCTCAGAAGCTTTGTTTGTCTGCAGTAGATAGCTGTCAAGCAACAGTAATTTATTCTTTCTCCTCCCCCCAACCTGTATTAAGGATCAAGGAATCTTCAGCTCAACTTCTCCTCTATTGCCACATACTGTTTTTACGTGGCAGAGCAAATGACAAAGTACAGTCTGGTGTTTCCTCTGCCCAACGAATGCAACTAGCTAGCCCCAGCCAAGAGATGTCATGTGCTGGTGCTGGAGTTAATTCAGCAAGACACTTGGCAAAGACAGACTTTTAAGCCAGTCATAAAGTTAGGATTCATAAGCTTCAAGCTACAAACACAAAAACTGAAGCTCCAACTTTACAACTTAAGTGTTCTGAGAACTGCAATTGGTAAAGTTGTTTGCCTTACTGCCTACTTCCAAAACTTGTCAATTGTTTAAAATGGAACAGCATTTTTCCACTAAGTTTTCACTAAGGCAAGTGAGGGAACACAAATCTTAATTTTGTGGATGTATCAATTTGAACACACTTTTCAGAAAATGTCATGTATGTTCATGTCCATGTTGCCTTTCAGTTCTTTTTCTTAAAAAGTCTCCCCTCACTGATGTTCAGAAGCATCAAGTTAACTGCTAGGCTGAACAGAAAACTTAAGCCTCTGAAAAATTATCAAAGGCACAAGGGGAAAACAAGTTGCATCCAAATACAACACATCTATCCTGAAATGCTAAGTTGGGAATCCTATCTTCAGAGGAGGATTTTTAGGAGGAGTTTATTTTAGACTATGTCATACCCCTCACCCTCAAGCACAGATTAATTCCTTATTTTAGATTCCAAGACAGTACTTAGGTAACAGTCGTACAACACAAACTCAGAATCTGGTCTTGGTATTCTGTAATATCAGCCTTCCTCAAACACTAAAAACAAACTTAAGTTCTGGGTTGTAAGATGTCTCCTCTTTAAAAACTAAGAAAAAAGAAACCAAACCACAGTTGTATGTCCTATATGAAACCCTTCAAACAAAAACGAATATTAGAACAAGAGTATAATTTAAAAAGCTGTGTATTGGAGTGTTTATAAACCAGAAGTGTTAAGCAGCAGCAGTTTCCCATTTCTTATTAAATTCAACTAGACTTGAAATTTAGGAACACATTACAAACCAATATGAACTATGCTAGCTTCCACTCAAGCCTTTGCAGGTGTTTCAGTAAAGAAAGCCTCCTCTGAGAGCAAACAGAGGCAGCACAATAGATTAAGCCAACAGTTGCCTTCAACATGCCAAAAAGAACTGTGTGGTTTATGTCCACTTGTCACCAAAGCACCCTGTAAGAGATGCATTATTGCTGTAGAACATTTCAAGTTTACCAACACCCAAGTGCAACCAAACTGATGTTGTATATATGCACTTGCCCACTCTCACCAGTATTTCCACTTAATAATGGCTTTTCTTTACACAATCAAATTTAAAGCTTTGAAAATATCATTTTGATTTTTTCCACAATATTAATCACCACATGCAATTTAGTTTTCTGATCATTTTGCTAAAAAACTGCACCAATATCAGAACAGTGCAAATCATATTTAATTTTAAAAGTTATAATGGCTTGAGTTCATAATTAGAGGGAACACTGTCAAGATCTCGACATTTTGCTCACTCACCATTGCTTGCATTCCATTAAAAACACTTTCCTGTCAATTTTGCCTTTTTTTAACAGTAGTCTCCCATGCTTTTATCAGAGCTGAAATTAAGGATGTGATCCACAATTTCAACACTTGTAGTGCCTTAATAACAATGTTTTTATGCACTTCCACCAACTGTTATAATTCCATAAATATATTATCCCCGCCCCAACGCATTTCCAAACTAAGAACTAGTCACTAGCACTTGTGATCCCACAAGTGTTTTAAGTTTCTCAGCAATGGAGAGATTTCAAGATTAAAAAAATCTGAGGACTTCCCCTCTCCTACAGCCCCCAGTGTTTTCATTTTATAGCAAGTTCAAAATCAGTTTCCACATCTTGACAGTGTTCCTTATAAAACCATATGACAGTAAAAGTGCCAGTAGGCATGGCAACCTCTTTGAAGGGAGCATTTAAACTCCTTGGCACTGGGAATGCCAGCACCAAGGATTACATTGAAATTCAAAATTATACTTAAGGCTACAATTAGCAAACCCACTTTTCATAAGCCTAATATTCTATCACTAGATTTGAAAATTCCGAAGGTAATGCAACTTGTATACTTTTATGCTCAAATCTGAGGAAAAAGTTAACTTTTCTTTAGCAAGGGCAGTATATGAAACCGTGGTAGTAAATGCCTCTTACGCATCGACTACTCATTTCACCATCATTCACTTACTTTGTCTTAAAGTTCAAAACTGGCAAGGCACATTTACATATTCCAATGAATACTTGACAATTTTAAATTACACTTCATGTCCCAGCTATCCCAGTAACTGACATACAACATACTAAAATGGTTTATTAAGATAACAAAACAAAAAAAAAAAATCAACGTGAAAAATACAGGCTATTGGCAACCACTATTCTAAAAATTATGTAAATACAAGTAAACATACTGAAATGTGTGCGATTCTAAGTTTTTAACCAGAAGATCTCTGTACTAACACACATTTATATTAATGACACATAAAAAAAATAAAAACTTTATTACAAAAATAAGTTACACTCGCCTCCAGCTTACAGTATAAAACAATTTTATT
>JAVSBS010003192.1:21034-36669 GCA_033124195.1 Coracias cyanogaster
AATTGCCTTAGCTCTCCAGAAGCCAGATTCTGTGAAAGCGTAGTAGCCTGACTGCTCTCTGACACTGCCGTGACTTCATATGCACTTTCTAATGAGGTCTCCACTGTCAAGACTTTTTATCCCTTCTCTTCAAACTCAGGATGAAGACAACTTACTAATGATCACAGCCATTCTGCCCTTTTATCTACATGTTCATTTTGGTTTTTTCCCCCTCACATACAGTTTTACGTGGTTAACAGAACCCAAACAGATGTGCTGAAGAGCAAAGACATTTACATAGATTAAGACTTTTACTCCTGACAGACATGAGGAATTTCAAACAGCAAAGTGCTTCTCACTGACTACTCACTTAATTGCAAGCAGGTAAGATCACTTAACTGCATTAACGTACAAATCAAATTGAATCCACAGTTATATGGAAGTATCCAGAAAGTTTTTGCAACTCTAAATGTAGAACAAACTACAAATGATCCCTAAGATCTTAAGATTGCACTCTAAACTTCTCAACTCAGATACAGACTTAACAACACACATATCCTTCTATTCTCTCATCTTTTGGAGTCCTAAAAAAATTAAAAGCCCTTACAATTTGATAACAAACAGCATATTCAAAACCCATGCCTAGAGTTTAATCAAACTAGCTGCTTTCCTGCTGCCTTAACAGTTCAGAAAAATAAAGGAACATGGAGAATTCCCAAATCAAAGAACCAGAAAGGACTAAACAAATGGCATTACTGTACCTCTGACTGGAAGAGAGGCAGCCCTACTTTACCTACCTCCACAAAAATGAGACATGCACATCTTAAACAATAAAAGGGGCAGGGATGCAGATAACATACAGCATATTAATATTAGAGGTGACACATGCCAGAAGACTTCCAGTGTTATTAATACATGCATGCTATCCAGAAGTAATAAATCTGTGTCTCAGAAAATCTGCAGAGAACAGTTGGGGAGTGGGGAGGGAAAAAAAAAAAAATATCACACAGCATTATAACTGAAGTCCATTTGAAGAAAATCTTCCTTTTTGCCACTGGAAACAGGCCATTACTAGATCTTGAATACCAAGGTAGCAAAACTGTTTGTATTCTGCAGTATGAGAACAGTTTTTTGGTATTACTCAAATTCAGTGAGAGAAAGCCTATCTCCAACTGGAGACAACACAACCATGTAGGAAACTGCCTGTGTTGAAAGACAAACTGTGCAACTTTAACAGCATTTTATATTTTAATTAAATAAACAGGCATTTATGGTGGTGTTGCCAAGATACAGGACATAAAGAAATAGAAGTTGTATCACCAAAAGACTTAAGCAGAACAGAAAAAGGCCTGCCTGGCATAGAAGAGAAGCAAAAGAAGAAAGAAGAAATCCACTTATTGAAGTAACACCAGATGCCCAAGGAAGAAGAACAAAAGGGCCAAGAAAGTTACAAGAACTGTAAGCAGGGCAAACTTAACCAATTCCATATGTACAGTAGGTCACCATCTGGAGATCTGTATTAATCTGGTAACCTCACTATTCTATCTGCTTGGATGCTGCACAGCAGCACTAGCACATGTTATTTTTGGAAGCAAGGTGGGGGAGGGAAGATGTTTAGGAAAGCTACAAGATATCCAAGAAGAAACACATGACAAGATTAAGAGAACAGGCTAGCAAAAAACGCCTTTTTTTTTTTTTTCTACTTTCAGCATTTAATAGTGCAGGATCTCTATGAGTTTTTAAGCTTCATGAGCTATCTGTCTTCTGGAAGAGGCAAAAAAAAGTGTTAGGATCCTCCTTTCAGTGGGTACTTTACTAAACATGGGGGTTGTATCAGTACTGCTAAGCCAGCTGGGAGGAGCACACCTTGCTAGGTTCATCTAGGTGATGAAGTACATGAAAGTTTAGAATAAAAAAGTGAGAAGCATATACGTTTCATGCTCTTCAAACATTTCCTCCAGTGCTCTCTCAATGAGCAGGGCAAAACAGTACCTGAATTCTCACCAACGCTACTACTAGATATTCAGTAAAATGCAAACAACTGAAATTAATCCAACATTTCAGAGAATCCAGAAAACCTGTATATACTGTAGTATACCCCCTAAAATACCGAGAAGTTCTAGTCCATGTCTTTCAGAAGTAATACAACACATGTGCATGCATTTACACTTACATCTGATTTTTAGCCGCTTGTCTCTGAGCTTTCCGTTCTTTCCTTTTTTGATCTGGTGGCTTAGCAAAAACAATTTCAATGTTTTCTCCCTCTAAATCTTTGCCATTCATTTCTTCCATTGCCTGAAGGAATCAACCAGACTTTAAATATACCACTAAGCATATCTGAAGCTATTAATTTTATTCATTTTTAGAGTATGCATTTTTAAATTTGCTATCCAGAGCTAAAATAACATATAAAGCTAAAAAAATTTTCAAGTAATCAGACAGCAGTGTCATGGGTTGTAGAGTTATGCATTTCCTCATAGCTTGTCTCACAAACCCAGGACTGCATGTATCAGTTGAGAAATCTTCCACTCAAAACTGTAAATAGGCTTCAATCTTTGCAAGCTGTATCAATTAATAAAGTGATGGAACTGTCCTGAAAGTACATATTTTGCAATACAGGAATAAATTTCTAAATGTCAGCACACAAGCAAATACTACTAATGCTAGAGATCAGTATATTTTTATTTCTTTATTTTACTTTTAATAAGTGTAACTTTTTTTTAAACCAAAGCCAAAAATTAGAATTTAACAGTCTCATTTTGACCACAAGAAAAACAATCAAACCAAACCACAACCAAAAAAACCAAACAAAACAGAACAACAACCACCAAAAAACCCAAAACATCCCACCAACACACATGAACAATTCACATGGGTCGCAGCAACTGCTACAAGTTAAATTCAAGCAGAGGAATCCTAAAGATTCTACCACTTCTATGGACTCTACATAGATAAGCCTTGATGGGATACATATTCTTCGAAAACACTCTTTCCATCACCTTCCTAAGCATCTGCTTTAAGGCACCTGGATAAGTAAGAAAAACTGAATCCCCTTGTAATCTGCATCCTCCCACAGAACATAAAAAAATAGATATACTATAAGCAGGAGAAGAATTAGTTTCTCCTCTCTAACAACAAATGATAGAAGAAAAAACACCGCGATCAGGCTAGCAAAATCCAGGAATGACAATTACTCAATTGTCCAGCACCACTCATCAAAAAGAAAAAGGTGCTTATTCCACACCATAAAAAGGAAGCAATTTTGTTCCTGGAAAACAAAAAGATTAGCTAAGTTTTTATCACCTGCCCTAAAGAAATTGCTTTAGATTCTACCAATAATTTGGTGAGACGAGTCCCTCAACTTCTGGCATTCCAGTTTAGAATAACACATGATTCTCTTAGATACTTCTCAGTAGAATTACTTGAGATAGGTGTACCTAAGATCCACTTTTCAAGCTACCAACTGCATCTTCCCAGGAGCCACCCAGAGAGGACAAAGTTACCAGTGACATTGTGTTACCATTGCTCCAGAGCTTTTTCCTAAAGGTGAAAGAATCATACAGCTTCTAAATGTTATTAGTCACTTACACACACACACACAGAGTTACGAGTCCTCTTCACTTACCTTTACAGCACCATCCCGCTCATCAAAATGAATGAAAGCATAGTCTTTTAGTTTCTTCACTCGCTCTAGCTTTCCAAATTGACTGAAGGCCTTTTCTAGTATCTCTTCTGTTACAGTATTGGCAAGATTGCGTACAAACAAAACTTTTACCTAAAAAATAACAACAACAAAAAAACCAAACAGAAGTATGAACTAATTCCAAAACACAAAATGAAGTTTTGCAAGTCACTGCTATTTGCAGTACTGAAAACATCGTTTTATGCACAGCGTTTTATGTACATGTATATGTCTATTTATACATTCATACAGAATGACTTAGCTCCAAAATTCCCTGACAAAAATATTAAATCTGTTTCTGAACATGATTACCTAAGTATTAGTATCTTGAAAGTCAATCTAATCTGTGTTAATGCTTAAAAGAATCCTAGCAGCAGTCATTTTCAACTCAGAACACTTTCAAACTTTAAAGAAGGCAACCACAATGGATTACACACAAAATAATCAACTTGTCAAAACATTTCATTGTTTAGACTGGTTTATGCTCAGGTATTTGCAGAACAGTCATCACTATAATATCTAGGTCAGAGGTGACAGGCCTGCAGCTCTCAAAGCTGAGTCTCCACCTTGTGCCTCCCATGCTATAGCTGTACCAAATACCCAGCATCAGGACTGTGCTTGCCTGAGGAGCAGTCAGTGACCTGAAGCCACAGCTAGAAGAGAGAACACAGAAGGAGATACTAAGGCTGATGCTGCCAAGCCACCCTTGGACTTTCTCACAGGTCACAATGTGTCCTTCCCTTGAGGAACAGCCACGTCCAAATAACCCTGAAAGCCTATTCCCTCCACCAGCTCTCTGAAGTATGCAACACAGCTCTCAAGCTACACAAAGACTGCTACACAGCTTACACGATCAGAGAGGTTGGCTGACTTTCAACTATTGATGTATGTCCTATTAACTGCCTGATAGTGACTAAATCAATAAGAAGTTTCAATAAACAACAAATGCTTATGATAAAACAAAATACAGAGCATTCTGACACAGGCTTAAACTAGTCTCGCTCTTAATACAGCGGACAACACACACTGGACACTGGGATTCACATACCAGTGACCCACTAGTATTCAAAGACTCATCCTTGCATCCACACTGAAGTCGCACTAAATGACTGCACATCGGTAGGTTTACATTATGTCCCCCATGAGCCTCTGACTTGGTGGGGAGAGTCCCTTCCACATGCTGCCACCATGCTCTGACAGTCTCGTCATCTCCTTCTGCCAAAGAATGCTCACAGTATCACCTTCCTACAATGCAGCTGCACATCAGCTGCATAGACCTGCAACTTTTGTTCACATCCCCTTCACTACTGGTGGTGTCAAACTAGCCGATGACAAAAAGCAAACACTGTACATGGTAGCACTGACATCCTGCTCCTAACCCTGAAGGTTAACACTAATAACACAGGGTGTGAAGGGACCAAAGAAAGCATGCTTCCATTTTTGAAGCAAAGCTATAATCTCTACTCCCATCGCATAGAGGAACTCGATAAACTCAGACACCCTTTTTAAAAGAACTGCTATGTAATTAAGTTACAAACAAACAGGACAAACTTCCATAAATCTCTCTTCACTCACCAGCTGTGCAAGGACAGGATGCTGAGTTTGGAAGAAGGGCTACCACAGTTCACAAATCTGACCCAGTCAACTCTATTCTTTGGCAACAGCTAAGTCTTGCTGATTCTCAGGAGATGGTAAGCATCATAGCCAGCTCCATAAAGAAAGCTGCATGCTATCCTGTGTTAAGCTTCTCCTACATGCCTTGATGGGAAGAGCAACCTTTATTTGTTGTAACCGATAGGTAATAACCATTTTTAAGAAACTGTCCTAATTGCTACCTTAACCCTATTTCACAAAAAAGAATCACAGGAAGTAATAATTTTTTTTAAAAACCTGTAACTTCCAAACAAATGCTCCTTATTCTTTTACTTTAGATGAAAACTATAATCTCATGAGGAACCCTAGGTAGCCTTCACCAATACACAACGACTGATGTGTCAGACATGATTAAAAACCTCAAAAAACATCACTTTGATACCAAATGCGCTAGCACAACATTTTTAAGGTAATAAAAGGCAACTATTTTTTTTTCCAGTGTAGACAAATTCAAAGATGTCCTTAAAGCTAGGAGGCAGGTTAAAGCACAGGTTGACAGATTACTAAAGCTATCTAAAGAGGGAAGGAAAAAGAAAAGAAGTCCTCTACATTTAAGCCCATAGATTGTAATGCCAAAGATCCACCCCCACACAAACACCTAACAAGCAATATACCCAGCAGCAGCACCTTGTCAAAACTGCAGAAGTAGCTTTTAAAACTGCTTACGATTAAAGTACCCCTAAAACTTCTGGGATCTGCTCCTTGTCATCTTCTTACCTACAGGACAAACACTACAGACTTCAGTACCACACTCTCCAAGGATTAGTAGCGCTGTCTCCTGTTCTGTCATCTACCAGGCTTCCACAAGCATCAGGCTTTATTTAGCTGCTTAACCTGCCACTCCAGAATATCCTCTGTAGCCCCAGCCATGTTACAGAAGTAAGAAACTTATCTGCCCTACAGGTCTAAGAGGCATCATGAAAATAACAGGAGAAATCAGGCTACCAACACAGCTACCGGAAGTTGGGGAAAAACTTGACTTTGGACCAGAAATCAAGTACCTAACCAACTATACTCTGATCTGTCAGTACAAGCACTAATCTCCTGTAGTATGTGTCTAGCTTCAGAATCTAGCCTTCTACCTCACCACGCTCAAATTCTTTCATATTTAAATGTAACAGGCCCTTTAAATTTTAAGTATGCATCCATACAGTACTATCCACAACATTCAAGCAAAAGTCTGGAGGAGAAAGGAAAAAAGGCTCAAGTAAACATTTCAGAAATTTAAATTAGTAGGTGACCATATACTGATGAAATTACATGCTGCTTCTGCAACGTATTCAGAACACCACTTTCCACCTTCTGGCTACAAAGGTGAGTTTGTGTTCCTCATAGTCTGCTCTTACAGACTCGCTTTTCTAGCAGTCTTACAAGAAAACCTCCAATCAGATGATTCTGATAAAAGCAACCTACTCAGCCTATTCAGTGCTTGTTTCGGAGCCTTCTATCACAGGCATGTGTACTACCACAAGGGTCAATAGATCTCCCTTTGTCCCCAACTGACAGTACTCAGAAGCAGTGACAGCCAACCCGCAGTTCACATCTGGGAGATTACGGACTGCAGCAGCAGCTCAACTCTCTCTTAGGAGAAAGACAGCAGTAACAGAAAGTAAACCTAACACTTCCAAAAGTTCCAGATGTGGTCAGTTTCTCCAAATGTATAGTTAAGTGGGCAAGAAAGACTGGAGTAGAGACCTTCCCTGTTGCAAGAGTAAGCTGAGGGACACAGCCAGCAAGAAAGGTCAGACACCAATGCTTGTCTCAACTTCTGTCTTCAGACACAAGTTAGATATTCTCTCTTTTTTCAGTATTCTCTTTCACGTAGTCTCAGTTTTCCATATGTCTTCAACCCAAGCTCCATGCCCAATCTTTGGCAAAGGGCACTAGAAGTATGCAAGTTGATTTTCTGCACATTTTCCATATTTATGTTTTTTTCCTCTTCTTATGTCCCATGTCAAATACAAAGCAATACAGGCCATTAATACATTAAATTAATCTTTATATTAAATGAGGCAAACCACTATCAAGCTCTAGTTTCTTCAGCCTTTCACTCCCCACATCTGTAAACTTAGTTAGGAAACATCCCAATTATGTCCCCTATCTCTTCCTGCTCATCTATTCAGTCATGTCAGCAAAAGTTCCTGCTCATTTATTTTAACAGTTTGCTGGATTAGGTCTCTTCTCTTTTGAGCCAAGAAGCTGAACAGATAGGCCGCCATATTTAGGAAATGCCACCTTTGATAAATTTAACTGCAAGACTATTCCCCACTGCTGATAGTCTATGTTGCTGGGCAAGAAAAAAAAAAAAAGAAGTCTGCAGACAGGGTAGTCCAAAAGCTTCTGTAATACCTGTATTACAAAAGCAGCTTTTTTCCCTAAAATGAGCCCCCACCCCGACCCTTTTCCCTTATGGCTCACCAAAGAGGAGATCCCAGCCAAGCTATCTTACTAGGTCCATCAAAGTAGGACTCCAGCAAGTGACGTGTCTCAGATGAGAGTAAAAGCACAGACGAAAAGCAAGCAAAGAGAAAGAGATAAGGATATGGGCTAGCTAGGATTTTCCATTAAACAACTCAGCTACACAAAACAACTGAAAAAGACAGGATTGGGCATAATCTGATGGAAAAAAAAAAAACGCAGGTAATTCATTTCTGGCAAAATATCACATACACAAACATATAAAAGAACCGCTACAATGTACTTCAGAATGTTAACAGTCCAGGCTTCAGTTTCACTGAAATATTTGAAATACAAAATATTACTAGTCTTAGCATTTTAAGGAATTAACTCCCCTCTCGTATTAAAAATAAAGATACAGAGTTGCAAATACGAAGTAATTACCTAACTTTGCAGAAGTAACTGCTAAAGGCAACTCTGAAAATATGTTTGTGTATCTTACTGACATGTTCCAGTTCCGGAGTGATAAAGTTCCAGGGTTCAAAAGAATTAAGGCTTCTTCTGTGATCATGTCTAGATTTCTGTCCCTCCGAATATTAAGCTACAAAACCATTTTAACTTTTGGAGTCACCACCACCACTTCCAGATGAGAAATGAAGTAGATCAGGCCTATGTGTCATTTTGGCAAGAATTATGTTCAACAGTCAGCCTTGGGAGCACAAAACAACATCAGTCAATAGAGCTTTTACATTCACATCAATTCTAGAGCGTATTCATATTTTTATCATCTCACCTACACTATCTCTGTCACGAAAGCTGATAGATGTTATTAGAACTTAGGCTACTATCAGAAAGTACTTACTTTGGAATAAGGCACTTTAAATCTGTTATGGTTCTTTTACAGATTTATTACCTTTGCCATGACTTCAGGATCTGGGTCTTCTATAGGGTCAGCCCATTCAACCGTAACAACATTTCCCCAGACTTTCACTTTGCCGCTCATTAACCTACGTCTGGCCTGAGCAGCAGTTTTGTGATCTTCATATTCAAGAAAACAGAAACCCCGGTTCTTCTTCTTGTCATCAGGCTGATGATACAATATGACATCTGTAAGACCCTCTGAAATAAAGCAAAGTATTTGTTATGGCTTCAATCTATGAATTTATATTACAAAGTAGGGATTATTTTTCTCTAAGTATATCTTAGAAATGGCTCCAAAAAGCATGAACATACTAGACTTTTGAGACCACGTGACACAATAAAATGTCCCTACCTTCAAGACCAACATTTTCAGAGAGAAACATTAGACTATTCCAACTCAGGTACCATTTCTGTTAAGAAAGCTTAGTAACTCAGGAAGACTATTTTCCCCTCTAACTGAATGGAGAAGACATAAGGGCAGCCAGAAGTTGTGCTTTATCAGTTCTCCTCTCAAACACCTTAGTCAGAGCACTTAACAGCGTGAGTTCTTTCCATGGCTGTTTAAACAAGAGCTCAAATTTGCATGATTTTAAGACAACTAAGAAGTTTCAGTGGTCCTCCAAGGAACCTGGAGCATATTACTCAGTAACAGAGAAAGCTATCAAATGCTACCTTTGCCAGTTTATCTGCCATTATCAAAGAGATCCTTATCAAGTCACTAAGAATTCTGAAGCATAATTCTGAACTAGTGACATTCTCCAACCTGCTTCAGTTTTGCCTTGAAAAGTTTTAAAGCATCTGTTAGTACTGAAATAATTAAACCACCTATTTCTTTGAATTTTTTTTTAACCATTACACATTCATTCTCTAGATAAAACTAGGAACCACGTATCTGGTCTAATGACAAATACTTCAGCCCTCAGCACAACCGTTTAAAAAAAACAAACACCAACTAAAAGTTGAGACAAATGCTTAATGATCTTCATTTCAGTTCATCATTATTAAATCATACGTCACAAGATAGTGAAGATTTCATCGCTGATCATGTTTGACGTATTTCCCGATCTACAAAACGGTTACTAACTTACCTGTTACTTTGCTAAATTCTTCAACAATCTGCTCCTTGGTTTTACTCTTAGGAATAGAACCAACAAAAAGTCTATTATTGGCAACAGAGATGCACACACCGATGTGTTTTCCAGAACGAATTTCATGGTTGTTGTACTGAAAAAAAAATAAAAATTGGACAATCATCAGTTACAGGTAATTTTAACTCCCCTCCAACAGCAGCATAAGAAGTATTTTTACTTTTTTCAAACACAGCGCTGAGTAATACCTTTTTTTTTTGAGCTTAGCACATTCTTATGATGCATATTCAACTGTTCTGAGGTATACTCATAGTCTCTAAGATATCTCCACAATTTCAGCCAATTATTCTTCCCTTCTTGCTCAAGCCTTCTTAATACATGTGTCTTCAGACACTTTTGCATGTAGAACCATGAAAGGTAAATCTTATGTCCAAGTTATCAAGATCAAGGCTGCTCCCTTCACAACAGCACATTAAAAAAACCCCAAAAAGTTCCTCTATAGATTGTACGCATGAATTCCTGATTTGTGTATAATACAAAAGCAGAGTTACAACTGAAGTCAGATTCCCTTCTAAAGTTCCACAGTTAAGAGATCTGTAATCAGGTCTTCTCCGTAAAATGTGCAAAAGCATTTGGCAAATACTTTCCAAAGCACATAGATTACACGTGTAAAGATAGTAAACATCAATAACAACCTTCTACCGACTTGAAATCCTAAGACTTCTGTTCAAATGCTTCTCCCACAACAGATTGTTTAGAAGATACTCTGAACAAGTCAGCAGTTTATGGGGGAAAAAACAGTATTACTGTAGACATCTGTTGACAAAAAATGCCTTTCATTGAGCTGCAAGCATAGATATGCATCATCCAAATAAGCAACAGGGAAGTCAACTGGTGGTACATCAACCATTTTCCAACTGGAAGCCCTGAAACAGTTCTTCAGCTAGGAAAATGTATATTGTGGTCAACATCTACCTGACAAGTAGCAGGATAGCTTTTTAAAATTCAATCTAGCTATTTTTTCTATGAGTTATTTTGTGTTTGGTGGTAAACCCTCCCGCACAAGCAAGTTCTCCCACACCCTTTCTTGCTTTGTGTACTAAAATCAGAGTGAAGATGTTTATTTATCTTGTGTGAACAAAAACTGCATCACTGCAAATTTTCAAAGTGAGACAACTCCACTGCAAGTGAGCTAAAAGGAGAACCGGACACGTGGAAAGGATCTAGGGTGGCATCTTCCAACTAATTATATCTGAAAACACAGTAGGATACAGTAAAGAACTTCTATCTCCATATCTGTTGCCCATGTGGCAGAGTAATAGTCGATTTTAAAATAGGAAACAGCTGCACGGGAAAACTGTATATATATTATCATGATCCCTAATAAAGAGCTTTATACACATTAATCACAGTAGCGCCCTTCACCCCCCCAAAAAATCCTTTAAAGAAGTTAACAGTTTAAGAGAGTCTGGAAGCAAAACTAACTGCTTCTTCATTAACTGAAGTGTACATGGGGAAGCATTTTTTTACATTAGGAAGCATTTCTTTACTGCAAGGATGGTCAAACCCTGGAACAGGCTTCCTAGAGAGGTGGTCGATGCCCCAAGCCTGTCAGTGTTTAAAAGAGGCATTTGGACAATGCCCTTAATAATAATACTTTAACTTTGGTCAGCCCTGAAGTGGTCAGGCAGCTGGACAAGATATCACGGCAGGTCCCTTCCAAATGAAATATTCTATTCTACATGGATAATGGAAGGTTCCAACTGTTCTTGTTAAAAGTCCCAGACCAAAGTCTGGCTACACATTTAATCCAAAAAAGAACCTCTCATACAACTCATGACAATACAGTACTGCATAACTTCAAAAAAAAAAAAAAAATTCTACCATATTGCAATTCCACACTGGCAGTAGTTTCTAGTAGTTTTTTTCATACTGTAATACATTAACTACTACTACTCATTCTGTGTTTCTCTTAACACAGTGAAAACGGTCTTAGGTGCTCTTGAAGATAAAAGTTGGTGAGATTTAGGTAAATGTTTTGCATACCATCCATAAACTTAGATTAGACATGTAAACTTAGATTAGACATGAACAAGCCCGAATCATGATCTGGGTATAGTGCCAAAACAGTCAGGCTACCAAATTAGCTGTATCAGCATACTGCTTCCCCCTCCTGTCACCACTGAATCAATGACCAAAGTTAGTAACAGAGATATTACTACCCTCTAGACACTACAAAATATTTTTTTTCATAAAGTTCTACACAACCCTACTCACAAATAGGTCAAAGTATGCATAAGGTCTGTCTTGTCCTTTACCCACTTAAAACTTTCATCAGCAATTCTAGTTTATTTCCAGCAGCAAATGGCAAATTGCACTGCTATGCACAGTTCACAGGCTGCTGAAGGGGCGTATCTGCGTAACTCACCTTTACCTGCACTTGGGAAAGCCCACAATTGCTCTAGTCAAAAATACACCATATTATACTACAGCTTGCAGTATGTTTTCCAACAAGCTTCACCTCTTAAGTATTTATCCTGTACGTGTTAACAGTAACCTTAATCTCTCAGAATCTTTGGAAAACTGAAATCTAAGAACTTGAAACAAAATCGGAGGGAGAACTGAATGTGTGCAAAACAACACAACTGGATTTATATTTTTTAAACAATATAGAACAAAGGAAACAGAAGCATGTTAACAGGGAAAACAATGCCTAGGGGTTTAAAAAAAAATAAAAATCAGACTTCTAATAGTCAGTGCTTGTGTGAACATTTGCGCAAACTGTTCATGTCTGTAAGTCTTTTCAGTACCAGGCCATAGCACCACTTCGGTTTTGTTTGAAATACAGTCCCGAAAGTATTTCAAACACAGTTTAGGGAATTCTCCCCTCTAAGTGGCTTCAAAATGCATATGCATAAACAATATCAAGCCTTCGACCTTTTAAACTGGAAGATTTTTTTCTGGTTAATACATAGGGTAGGTTAACATTAAGTTTATCCCAAAAATTTAGTTCGCATTAAGTGGTTATAAAGACCGTGGATGATACAACAGCCACACAAATATGAATTGTATGCGAAGTATGTTACACCAACTGCAAGAGCCTGAAGACAGGTCAGTTTATTCTCCGCTGAAGTTTGGGTAGTAACAAAACCTCATAGCTCCCTCTTATTACTCAGAAGCCTATCAGCAGTGCAGAGATTTTTAGTGTCATTTTTGCTATACTTTAGAGCCCTGAATGGAGAAAAAAAAAAAGGGGCCTCTGGGAAGAACATGGGAAACAACAGAACCACCCTTGTCCCAATGAGTCCAGAAAACTGGGAAGTAAGCTGTATACATATCAACCAACAAATTACAAGTAGTATCAAAAAGAATACCATCTGTTAAAATACTAGGGTATAAAAATGGGTAGGACCAAGGGTTCAGCATTTCTAAGGGGTCTTTTGGCAGTCTCTCCCATGCATGTGTACATGTACAAGTGATAGGCCTACAATTTTCAGCTGAGCTCTAGAGCCATACTTTGCTAATACCCAGGCGCATCACTCCTAGACAACTTGGGAAACTTATAATACATCAAACTAGCCAGCCAACTATGCTTGGAATCATTCCAAAGCTGATAAACACCACAGGATCCAATTTAAAACTAACCCTGCCCCTGAAGAGGTTAGCACCAAGGCGGAAATACTGCCCCATCGATCACAAAACTTTTCAACTGTTACACTCTGTGGCTATTAAACTGAAAAAAAGAACACAACGCTTTTTTTTCCCTGCATATTCAAGATCAGGCATAAAAGGGACACCACACACCTCCTTCTCTTTTATCATTTAATGGAAGACCAAGGCCAGAATCTGATGTTACTTTTATGGAAACACAACCTAAGTGACTTTTCAGAGCACACTGGCTTTATGCAAAATCCAGCTAAGTGAAGAAAAATTCCTTCTTGTTCATTTACTAGGTGCATCTTGTTTTGCCAAGTCATGTGCACAACTCTTGAAGAATTCATACACAATATAAGTAGCTAGGTTGACAATGAAAATACAAAGAGGCATACTCAGTCCTCCTCAGTCTATCTGGATTGCACATAGGAGCATCAACCGTTCTTATTTTAAAAAGCTAAATGGTATATATTTATCAGATTTTTTTGTACTTCCACTTTTGTAGACATTTCTATACTTTTTCAAAACCCATAACCATCTTCAGCTGGATTTATCTCCACCAACTGACTTATGTTATCAGTATGTCAATAGGGTATCCTAACGATTTAAATGTAAGTTATCAGAAAACAAGGGATTTTAACCCTACTGTATTAATACAGTATCAGCACACCTCAGAACAAGTATGGTTATAGCATGCTGATCTTGGCCAAATCAGTGCAGTAGTCACTAGCTCAAAAAAATTCAAATTCAACTTAGCTAGAAAAACAAAGGAGCAGTGCAAGGGGAAAGGCGGCATTTCTTTCCCCCTTCTTTTTTAGTGATGGATACTTTATGAATAAAACCTGGAAAGCTTATTAAGAGTAGCCTATTGCTTTCATCAAACTATTTCACGCTTCTGTGTAGAACAGAAGAAATGTTTTTTAACTTGGCAGGATTTATAACCTTTTCCAGTCAGTTGCAGCAAACAGAACAGACCTTAACACTCAGGAGTGAGCATTTCCCATCTGAAGTATCTTAGGAAATTCTGTGACTTCATTTTCCAGCGCAGGGCCCCCTGCTGGTGCAGGCACCCAGCAGAAACCACAGACCGCCCCACCAACGCTTCCACCACACTCGCCCACATGCAGACAACTCAGAAGTCACTACTGAGAATACCGCTTTTGCCAATAATGAAGGCTCATCTAACTGGCCTAAACAGTAGTTCATCTGCCTTTTTTTCCCTGCCCCTAATACAGCCAGTAAAAATCTATACACAATGTGGAAATATTTACAAACACGTAGTGGACATTTATGAAGTGATCTAACAATGACAGTTCCATCTTAAGCATTAGAATCATGACAATTGCTGATAAGTGAGAGAGTATTCTTAAAAAAAAGAATCCAGGTAAGAAAACTTACCAGTTTAACAGCTTCCTGAGCTGCTTCTTTAGTACAAAAAGTGACAAAAGCATATCCTCTATTTAGACCAGTTAGTGGATCCATCATTAAGCGGAGATCCCATATAGGGCCAGCTTTCTCAAACAATGGAACAAGTTCATCTTCAAACAAGTCTCTTGGAATCTTGCCCACAAATATCTGCAACAGACATACACAGTGTTGCTTATTAAAAAAAAAAAAAAATCAGATGAATAAGAATACATCTATATAAACATCTCTTTTTTTACCTCTGTACCAACAGACGGTTGTTGTCCTGAATATACAGACTCTGGAGGAGGTCCACCATACTTTCTCTGTCCAGTAGTCACATCAAGAGTGTAGCTGGTTCTCTCCAAGAGTGCCTTCAAGTAAGAAACTTACAATTTTACAATCATATACGAATTGAGCTAGTTTAGATGCACTTCATTCACAGACAGGCTTATAATTCCTCTTAAACCGTACTGCTTTGAAACTCCCATAGGCAAACAAGCCTATTGCTAACACTTCAACAAGAAACTTGCAAAACAGTTATTAAAACTATCAAGTAAAGAAACACTGCTAGAAAATTAAGAGATTCACACAGTCTTCCAATTCCTTCATTTTAACAAAAAAAAAAAAAAAAAAAGAGACCAAGTAATAGTATAACTAGCTTCTCTTTAATTAGATCTTAGTCTGAGCCACTTCTTGTTTTGGCATGTCCAATCCTGCAAACATTTATGCACAGGAGTTCCCTTCACTTAATGAGATTACTCATAAGTGTGAAGTTAAAGAACACATGTTTAAGTGCTTACAGCCCTGGAACACTGTGCTGACTGCTTCAGGTATCCAGCCACTGAAGTGGTAGT
>JAVSBS010003197.1:5745-37796 GCA_033124195.1 Coracias cyanogaster
CTCTGTGTCCTTTTTTGTTTTGCTCTTGGATGGAAGTTTGAAGTGACACATTTATGTAATATTTACTCAAATCTTAGATGGAACAACAACCAAATGAGTAGCTTGATTGCATCTACATGGATGTAGAGTTAATGAATCATGGAATAATTTTACAACTCAGTAATCTGGAAATCTTTCCATGGAACAATATTTAATAAAGGGGAAGATGCCGTATCCTCTTACAAAGAGAACAAACAAAAATCTTGAGAAAGGTGAAGAGTGTGAAATGTCTGTATCTGAGACTTGCAAGTGTTCTTGAAACCTGCCCCTGTTCGGTCAGATTAGAGCTTGTATTTGAGGGGTTTAGTCCTTACTCATTTAAGAAAGAGCATGCTCCTCCCCAAACCGTGATTTAATAAAGCAATTGTAGCACCATCCTTTTGTCAAAGAGGCTGGTGCCTGGTGCTTCAGTTGTTAGTGAAAGGGAGTGAAAAGACTGAGCAGTCTACATTGTCAGAATAGATTTCTATTTTAGCGAGCATCAAAATGAAAGGAGCCATCTTGTGGCTGTCTCCTTTGCAAATGTTACTGTAATATTGCCTTGAAAAGCTGTAGTTAGAGGCATCTGTGCTTTTCTGATAGTTTTTCTTCTACTTGTTTAGAAATGTTACCTTTTGAGTAAAACTTGACCTTATATGTGTTTTCACTCAGAGAAATTTTTTCATTCTATCAGATTTCTGATTCTACCAAATCTTCAGAATGAAAAAGTATCACATTATTTATTCATACAGGATTAAACTCAACAGATTCAGTCTGTGTCCCCTACTCATCAGTTCACTCCAATATTTGCTACTCTTCTGAGCTCTTGCTCAGAGCTCTAATCTGCACTCTAAATTTTGCTTTAAACTGCCATCAATAGCATATCCCCTGAAATATGACTTTTAGTAGAACTGCTTTTTAAATGAATGCTAAATGATTTTTTAAATAATCTTCATTAAAACGTGATTTCTGGGAACTCTGTGCATTCCAGGCACAAACCTGAAGCATCCCCATCCTTTGGTCCTGGACTTCAAACTTGACTTGAACAGACAACGGTTAGATGATACATCAGTCTGATTTCTTCTCTTCTTGCTGGTACATAATGGCACTTACTACTTTTAGAGTTTGATTAATCCACACAATCCTGAGTAGATGTCAGCAAATTTAATTTAATTGTACTTTATTTTATTAGCTCACTGATGCATCTATCAATTTAATTAAGTGTATTTTTTTTAAAAAAAACAACCTTAGTTAAACTGAAAGTTATGTATAAACACAAACCTCAGTCATAACTTTTAAAGTTCTATTTCCTTAATAATATTGAATAAGGTTATGTATGATCCAACTTGGGCAGCCATCTACTACTGCAGTTGTTAGTAACTAAATGTAACATCAAGGCCAAGGATCACTATCATTTGCTGAAAGTATTTGATTGCTCTCTGTCTGGAATCTTGATTGATGGCAAAGATGTATGAAATCTATAGTTCCTGGTGAATTCATTCACAAATTACAATGAACAGATAAGTGAAACCTTACTTTAGAATGTACCATTTGAAGTTTATTTTATTCCTTGGAGTTGAAGAAAATATTGTTCTAGGAAAATCTGGAATTGGGGTTTGAAGTGAATCTAATACTTATTTCTACTGGAATGGGAGGGAGACCTTGAGAAAAGGAGAGATAGGATTAGTAACACTTTTAACTACAGCAGGTTTGGGAAGACAATGTAAAAATTTCTTTTGGGAAAGTATTTGAGTCATTATTAAAATTAGATCTGATAGGATTTTCAGTCAGAGAATACCAATTAACTGGGGAAAAATCAGATTTTTTGACTGAAAATGTGTGTGTGAGTTCAGAATATGATTTCTTCGCTTTAAAACTGAAAGTGTAATATTTTTCATTTAAAATCTGATTTATTTAAAATTATTAAAGTAGTTAAAAACATCAAAATAAAAATAAAATGTTTTTATATCATTAAATAAGATACTTAAGTTGCTTTTCATGTTTTAAGCTTATACTGGTATTTTAAATTTTTCTCCTCAATTAAAGACAAGACTTCAAAAAACAACATTTTTATTGAGATAGAAAAATTTCCAGTGTCACTCCAGATAAGATCAAAAAGTCAGATGGCATCTTGCTAGTTGAGAAAATTACTGGAACGAAATGCCACAGTTGTAGAGAACATAAGTAGGGAAATCGAAGTTATCATACTTTCTAAGATTTTGACATAATCTTTCCGTAAGGTTATGTTTGAACAGATGTAAGCAACAATAATTCTCAAGCATAATCATAGATCTTTACTTTCTATTTTAATTACTCTTCTCTATCTTGCATCTAGTGAAGGAGACACAGTCTCTGTAATGAAAGAGAAAGGAGAGGATCCATTAAAAGCAAGTGAATGAAAATATCTTCCCTCCAAAAGTGATGCTGGTATGACAGTGATGATTATTCTGAGCACTGGAATAAGAGAGACAAAATATATATGAGATTATTTTTGACACAAATAATCTGCTGCTATATAGGAAAGTAAGTCTTTACACGTACAGGATTCTGAAAGATAATAGATTACATATAACAAAACAGTAGTGGTTGCATTGTTAACATGCCTCATTTCCCTACCTGTTAGGATGCAAAAAGTCTCCTTTAAAAAATCAAGTCTCTGTGCATCTCCGAAGAAAACCACCCCAGTTATCAAGAACCCCAGCCTGGTCTCTGTCTCTACATATTTGAGTGGGACTTGAAGAAAAAGCTTGTTTTTATATATTTCTGAGAAAACATGGATTTGCATTGATGAAACTAGAATCAGACACAGATCCCAGAGTGATGTAATTGTGCAGCCTTTTGATTTTAAGAAGTGTGACAGTCAAGAATTTTGGCAATTGTAGTATATTCCGAGGAGAATAAATATGCATTCTAAAAATATGTGGACTGTAATGAAGTTAGAAGAGGATTAAATGTGAGAATGGACTGCTTGGAAGAGAGTACATTTTTAAAGTATTACATTCCCTCTAATGTCTAAACCCTACGAAAACTGTTGAAAAGTGTCAGTCTATCTTCACTTAACAGAACTGAGTTTATTAGAATTACCTGGATTCAACTTCCAGAAGTCTCTTGTTGCTAAGTGAATTTGTAGTCGTCGACACATTTTTTACCTAGGTCAGCACTTCCATATTAATAAACAAGAAGTAGGGTAGGATTTTCCCTAGGTATAAATCACTGCCGTCCACTGTTTATGGAAGCTTAGAGCAGATCAGCCTTAAAGGTACCTTTGTACTTTGTAGAATTGTTTGTTCCTATTAACTAGGATTACACTGAGTTTGCAAGCAGAAATAGTTTTATTCAAAACAGTGGGGAAAGCATTTTAAAACTGAATTGTGAACTAGTTAAATGGCAGAATCTGGAAGGGAATATTCTAATGCCATCATCTGAAAATTCATGTAAACAAGGAACTTTTTGTCTTCCCACTGCTTTTTCCACTTCGGCATACTGAACGAATGTCTAATTTGCTTGATTGAAACCTTTTGCTTCAATAGTAAACTACTGGTTTGCTAAAAATAAAATCCTTTTGGTACAGAGGGACTTTTCATACATCTGCGCAGGAATATGAGCTCGATTTGTACCCTGAAAAGTTTTCAGATGTCATGTGCATCATACTGAATATACAGCATGAGAGTCTGGTATAATCCGTGACATTTCCTTTAAATTCATTTCCAGATGAGTGTTTTTTTCTTTTTGTCTTTCAATTTGGTATTATAACAAGTGAATACCTGTTCCCCTTTCTTTTTATAAAACTCTACATTTGATCTTGAGCAGCATAGCGTATTTTTTACCATGTCCAGTAGATGCTAGACATCACTCGAACCGGCTAAAAACTGCTAAAAGCCTATTGAACACCCTCAGTTCTTGCAGACACCAGCTTGCCCTTCACTAGTGCCATCTCTTCTGCAATATCTAAGTCCAGTTCTGATCTAATTGGAATGAGATGAATTTTCACTGACCTCACCAAAATAAAGAGAACAGCTTTAAAACTAAAATACTAATTTAATTAATTACATTGGTAATTTTACTGGATAAATTCGTGCCATTGATAACATCTTCAGTCCAGATGGCTGGACTGAAGAAACAGTTACAGCCCTAATTCAGCTGCATAGTCTGTTACTGTGAAGACCTTGCCTTATGTGCAACTTCAGTACATTTTCCTCTCTCTGCTATGTGTATTAGAATACTACCTGAAATAACACCGTTTTGAGCAGAATGTACCAAGTGTAAACACTGGCCTGAAGGCAAAAGCTTTAGGTGGTGCAAACCAGCACATTAACCTGGAGGCATCTCTGTGTAGCAGTTTTTATTCTAGCATATGCTTTCACTCCAGCTGTAGTAGTGACATTCTTGTGTCAAAATCTAGTATCCTAACATGCAAAGCATCGAATCATAGAATCAGAGAATGGTTTGGGTTGGAAGGGACCTCAAAGGTCATCTAGTTCCAACCCCTCTGCCATGGCGAGGACATCTCCCACTAGACCAAGTTTCTGAAGGCCCAATCCAACCTGGCCTTGAACACTTCCAGGGATGGAACATCCACAACCTCCCTGGGCAACCTGTTCCTGTGTCTCAACACCCTTGGAGTGAAGAATTTCCTTCCAATTTCCAGTCTAAATCTATCCTCTTCTGGTTTGAACCCATTACCCCTATATTCTTATATCGACCAGACTTTCTCTGACAGATGCATAGACGTTTTAGGGAGAAAAGAATATGTGTTCTATTTCATTTTGGTGCTACCATTCTGAAGAAGTTTGTGAAATTAGACTTAGGAAGCTTTATGGAGCATCTTACAAAGCTTAAACCACAGTTATTATTTATATCAACATAAAGTAATTGTGTAACACCAAAGGAATGGCAATGTGTTATTTTAAGCAATCAGACAGGACATGAGAGACTATCTGATATCAAATGTTGGCATGAAAGTTAACAGTGAAATCTTTAGCCATGCCAGGTTTTAAAATGACACATAGTACCATGCCTAAAATGTGTTATCTATTTTGAAACACACATAATTTTCTCCATGTGTGGGGAATAATTTCCTGATTATCACAATAATGAAATGGATGACCAAACTTGCAAATCAGACTTGACTTCCAAGCATTTGAGAAGCTGAGGAATATCCAGGTAGTTAGGATACCAGCCTGCATTAAGAGTAGAACGGGTCTGGTTCATCTGCTGTTAGAGATTTCTTATGTTACCTTGGATAAGACATACTGGTCCAGATCCACAAAGGCTTCTTGCTCTTATGGACAGCAGCTGAAACCCACTCCAAGTAGCAGTTACTTTCCTAAAAACTTTCATGGGTCTGTGCCTAGGTCCATATTCATTAGGAAAATAAAGTCTAGGAGAACTGCTGGGGCTCCATCATTCCCCAGGGTTTGTGAGGCCAAGTATAACTGATGTGAAGTGCTCAGCTACTACAAAGCTGGGGGCATAGAAATACATCAACAAAAGCTTACAATTTTCTCTAATACATTAACCGTGAAAAATCTTTGATACTAAAGCTATAATATATTCATAGCATAAGGCATATTACCACTGGAAAAAAAAAAGAACAAACAAACCAACAAAAGTACAAGCTATAAATCTGTTGTATGCTTAGGAAATGCTTTGGGTTTTTTTTCTCAATGAAATGCTAGGAAAATAAAGCCCTGTGTATGGATAGGAGCCATTTGGCTCAAATAACCCCAAAATTTGGTGCTACAAGCAAATTGGTATTGAAAGAATTCCAGGCAGTTGTGATCCATACAGTTCTACAAAACAATAGTTCTTTGCTTTCCACAAGTGTAACATTATGTGAAATTTTGGCAATATGAAGTAACATTTATTAACATGCTTTCTTAGCTTAATGCAATTTGTGATGTGTATTTAAGTTTCATAAACCATAACCTAAACAATTAATTGTTCACCTGTATGGCTGAATCAAGCAGGAATAATTTTCACTTTAAGAAATTATATTTCTGATTCATCTTTTTATGTGTGACCTTGAACTTTGGATTCCTGCATTCTCACCGGGTGATAGCTGTTTTTCAAAGGAAACAGCACTGTCATGTTTTCTCCTCTTCTAAAAGTATTTCTGCGGCCTTTTGAAGGAGCAATGAGGGTGACTAGTTACTAGCACTCACCTCAGTGGAGCTCAGATTAAGGCCCATCCATTTCAGAGGTACAGGTGGCATACGATGTACATGATGCTCTTTTCCCCGGCATCACTACTGGTTGGTTCAGGCAGTCCAAATTCAGCACACTGTCTGTTTTGAATTCCAGTCTAAACAGATTTACACTGTGGCACTCTTCTGATCTACATCCAGCTTGCTCTTGTCCAGCTGCCATTACCATGGATTGAGTGGATCCATATCCACTCCTAGGGGAGGGCAAGGAGAAAATCTGATATGTTAAACTGCTCATTCTGACCTCGGTTTTCCCTCCACTCCAAGCTGCGCTACATAGGAGCCAAGGCACGTATCTGGGTTTAAAAACATGCAAGGTTAGACGTTCTAGTGCTCCACCTAAATCAGTTTGTAGAACTAGCGTCTAAGGTATTTGATGGTACCAGACTAAGGAATCAAGATTATCCCTTCTATAGCAACAGAAATGGCAAAGAAAGCAGCAGAAATAGTGCTGAGAATCACTGCCCTGCCAATCTGTCTCAGCCTCCACCAAAGACTAAAATCTTTACAGTTCATTGTCAATGTCTGTTCAACCTTCGGTTTTCAGTAAAAATGCTAGGAAAAAGAGATGATGCATGCCACTGTTGATGTTTTTAAAGATTCTAGACTAAATGGGTTGAGGTGTGTGTGACCTCAGAGGTTAAAGTTCTACACATACCACGTGTATTTGAAACCTTATTTGGGAATCTGCATGCTTTCCAAAATGTACAGGGCTTGGGATGAAAAGAGAGTATATTTAAACTTTTCATTTTTAGGAAAAAAAAGCTTAACTAAAACTGGGATATTAATTAAGAAATTCACTGGGGAATTGTAAGGATAATCTGGGATCAGTCCTGTAGTGAATTGTGGGAACGTTCTTAGAAGAAAATGGTCATATAATGAACCGACCGTACGAAACAATGGAGTAGGCACGTAGCTCTATAAAACGGTCACCTTGAGGAGAGAAAACCAGGAAAAAACGTGGTTGCTTCACCACGAATTGAGGAAGCAAGTCAAGAAGAGCCAGAGGAGTAGGAGGAACAGCAGGAACTGGAAGAACCAATGAGAGCTAAGCTGAACTGTATGCTTGCTTCGTGCTGAAAGACGTTAACCAGTCAAAGAATGCGTTATTGCGTGCAGGGAAAGAGAAATTGTACTTAAGGGACAGTTTTAGACCAATAAAGTGGCTTCTGCTTGATTCACATTGAATTGTGTGGAGTCCAGTTTACTTTCCTCAGTGAATTTAGGAACAGAGCTTCTGATGGGAGATGTAGCTAGCAGACAGTTTGGGAATGGGCACAGTGCTCGAGTCTCAAATGAATGGGATGTCTCCTGGAAATGAGAATCAGGAAGGAAAATGCTAATGATTGTTTAAATCTAACTTTATGTTTCTCACCTTTAGCCACCTATTTGGACTGCTCTGACCAATTGCTAAAGAGCCCTGCCAGGGCAGGTCTTGTGTAATAAGTTCCATTACTGGAGTTTAATTCAGCATTCTAGATTTGGGACATAGCAGCTATTTCCTAGAAGTGTTAGCTCAGTTTTATTCAGGATTTCCATGGTTATACTGCCAAGCAGTTTAGCTGAGAGTAACTCAGTTTTCCCCTGTGTCTTATATTATTGGAAAGAACCCATAACTGTCAAGAGTTTGTATGATGCTTTATGATTTTTTCTTGCAATACTGATGTAATTCCTGCACAATATATGTGCTATAGCGTTACCTAGAATTTACAGTTACTATTATACAGATGATGTACTGCTGGGAATGTAAATGGGAAACCCTGTCGCTCAGAACTATGTATTTGTAAGGGCAGGATGTCAAGAATAGAAGCAGTGAGGGTGCTGACTCACAAGTGGTGGTGCTCACCTAATGATGGCTGTGACACTTCCTGCTCCCAGCTGTCCTTTCCATCCCATGACATGCAGTTTTCCACCCTCAGTGCAGAGACAGTTCAGCTGCTCATGTAGCAGCTGCTGGATTTCTATATTTATCAGCCAAGCATATTAAGGTAACCCCAAATAATTTTTGGCTTACCTTGAAACATTGTTCTGCCAACTGTAGTACTTAAGCAGTGGTTCTCCAACCAAGCCCTACGGCTAGGGCAACCATGCCCTAGCCATGGCCCAGCTACAGATTTGGATGAAACACACATCCAGGACAAGTCACTTCTGATCACGCATTGGAACTCTTAGAGTGAGAGTCAGCTCCAGATTCAGAGCTAGGTTTAGATATCTACAGTGTAGATTTCCACGTCAGGTATGTGCTTAATGTGCAAAAGATTCCGCAAATACAGTCAATGGTACTTTGAGACCAATTCTGTATCTTGCTGGATTATATCCTCTCCTTTCACTGACTGTTCCAGGAATAACAGTCAATGAATCATACTCACCTCTTTATTTCTGAAAGTACAAATGACTCCTCGATGATCTATGCCTCTTTGCTTCTTTTGTTGTTGTTTCTCATTCCCATTTTTTGGTAATACTTCTCAACCCTGTTTGCGACATGAGTGTCAGAGACTTTGCGTTCTTTTGCAGGAACCTCATGAGTGTTACTGAATGTAATAGTTTTTGCTCTACGCTATGGACTCCTGGATGTGCTGGTTTGGCTCAGCATGGTAAGGCTACAAGCAGCAGACAGGCAACCTGGATGATGTGGTGTCAAGTGTTTCATTGAATCAATCAGATTTTTTTTTAAGAGTACATAATGGCTTGCTCTTTTTTCTATCTTTCATCGACATGAAAAGGCGTTATCTTATTAATCATTCAGTTGTGCCTTTCCCTCCAGTGTTCTCTTTAAGAGCACAACTGTTGTCCTGGGCTAAGTTATAGTCAGTCCTTTGCCATTCATTTTATCCCTTGGTGACTTCATCTGCCATGAGATTGCCTGTATAGCCAGAGCACCTACAATTTTCTTCCAATATTCCTGTCATTTTCATACTAAAATAATTCTCTGTAGTTCTGTGAAATGTACCCTTACGCTGGCCATCATTACATTTCCCTTCCCTTCCCTTCCAACACTTTCCAGGGTTTTTCATTAGTTTTTCTTTTAAATGCTATTCTTCACAAGTGTGGCTGAGATTAAACAGAAACATTGTTCAGAGAGAAAAGGGCTTCTGGTGAAACAGATGTCACTTGCAGGACTATATATCCCCTTCCTTTGGCAACTGACAGATTCTGGCTAACTTATCAGTGGGCGTCCTGCCCTCCCAACAGATGGTCAGAAGTGCGGAGAGCCAAAAGCCCATCTATGGGTGTGGATTATGTTGAAGAGTGTATATCTAGATGCAAATGTTGAACAAGCTTTTTAGGCTGAACTTCTATGCCCACAGTCAATCTAGAGGGAAAGACAGACTTTTAATAAAGGAACTTTCTACACCAATGTGTGACTGCTTCAGTGTTTAGATCGGCTGATAGTTACGGGAGGGTAACGGAGAGGGAGATCATGAAGTAATCAGCGTATTAGAAGAGTCACTCAATTTTTGGTTTCTTTCTGTTTGGAATAGCTAAAATAAGAGACCAGAACACAGTTCTGCTGCTTCAGCACAAAATTAGTTCAGGAAGTTGGAGAAATCTGCAGTACAGTTGCTCAGATAAACTTATGTAGCCTTAGAACAGAATTTCACATATGTTTTAGTAGAAATTTGAGCTTGTTTTCTTATGGCTTTGTCATATTTGCAAACAACTGTAAGAATCAGAGTTGGTTTTATTGTCTAATAACATCTCACAAAATACAGAAGTTGTCACATGGATGAGTGAGAACAGTTTGTGTGGCTTTTTTCTTTTATGCTTAGGAGCCTGACTGGTTCTTAGTAGGTTTTTAGGGGAAAGGCAGTGACCTGTGATACTACAACTGTGCAAGGAAATGTGTATTGCAACAAGGGTAAGTATATATATAATTAGGGCAAGACTTTTGCCCTACATTTTTGTACAGCTAGAAATGCTCAGTAAGACACAGTCTGTACTTCACACATGGTCTCCCTTCGCTCTTACCTGTTGAACTTTTACCCATCTGAACTTAAAAGTCAAGCAGGTTTAAATCAGTTACCTGTTGTGTTAGATAAAGGCATACCAAACTGCGATAAACACTTATAACACTAATTTTCTGGATAATATTATGAAATTTATGGAGATTTATATGAGCCAAGGCAGTTCAGCTGCAGGATTTGTGTATTTTTTGCATGAGCGTAAGGGGGGAGTGGACTTGAGCTTTGAAGGGAAATAGAGGCAAGGATTAATATACAGAGAGAGGGATGGAGTCTTTTCATATTAGGGGAGAAACTGAAGGAACTGGCTTGTTGGTTGCTGTGCCTTGAGAAGAACCTTACAAGTGCTTGCACGCCCTGAAGCATGAACCAGTACAAACCAGAGGCAACAGTCAGTCTTTGCTATGCACCATCAGTGCCTTCAGACAGCTTCTCAAGATCGCCTTTTTTTGTGGCAAAAGTTTAAAAAGTTCATCTTTAGGTAGTTCCGGCTCTGGCAGAAATCATACCAAATGCAACAAGAATTTGGTAGTGTATGCGCCTTTCCATGGAGGCCTGTCTAGAGACTGTTGGGATGGTTCATTTACAAGTTGTAATAAACAGTTATCAGGTAATCATTATTTTCACTCATTACCAAGACTATTTTGATGACTGAGGGCTGAAAAGTCATCTCTCACATTGTCATTCATCTATGCTTTTTGGATCCACTTCCATCCTGCTTTCACATCAGTTCCCCCTTACACTTTTTATTATAATTCCTGAGTATTTTAAATTCAGCCATTGTTTTAGAGTAGCCAAAATCATATGCCCTGTTGTTTTTTTAAAAACTTTATTCTCTATAGATGTATTATTTGAGTGTATGCCTGTGTTTCTAGAGTTGACGATTATAAGGTCAATCACTGAGTGAGCTCACTAGCAGTAGCACTCCTCGTTAGCTGGTTCATAAAAGCATGTTTTTTTCCAGTTCTTTGTAGATTGTACCAGTGTGAAGTGCCCTGTGAACTCAATACCAGCTTTCTGGTATTTACCAGCCTGTTTTCTATTCTCTTTTAGCTCAGCTAAAAATTAGTTTGACTAAATACTAGCTGATGCACCATCTCATGAGCAATGTGAGATTTGCTTTTTAATAGTATTTCATTTAAAGAATGACAATAGTGTTGAATTATGGTGCTTGCTTCAGAAGTGTTTTCAAGCTCCTTGTCTTTCTAACATTTGAAGCACATGCCGCGAGTGTAAGGAAGGGGAGGACATAGCCTAACTCGCTGGGTGGAAAAGTACGTCTTTGTGTTAGCACTGTGAAAAAGGCCTAATCAGGGACCTAATCAAGAGACTGCAGAAGCTAAAGGCTCTCTGAGATCGACAGGCCTGGTATGGGGCTATTGTGTACTGTTTCAGAGCTGAGGCATTGTGTTTGCTATTCTGACGGAGCCCTGCACGGGGTATGAATGGCAAATGGAAGCCAGTGCCAGTTCCTGTTAATTTTTTTCTGTGTGAAAGTCTGTTAGCGATTTGCCATGCACCCTGAAATCCTCCCGTCATCTGGGCTTGTTTCCAGACTATGTCTCTGCCATGACATTTTCGCCATCCTTTGTTCATCATTCTTTCCCGGCCCCTCTGCTGCACCTGTGGGCTTTTGAACTGCTTTATGCATCTGGAACAGTTTGTCAGACTCGAGGCAAGAGTTTTTCTCCCTCAGGAAGTCTGTGTTTCCATACTGTATGAAGAAACATGGCTGCGTTCTAGCCTGCTTGAAAGCATGGCTTTGCGCAGTAAAGTGTGTACACATGAATACCCAAGTGAGTGCTTACGTAAATCTCCAGAACAAATCTCTGGGAGAGTTACCTGGGTGAGGGCTGGGTGACTTGTGATTGAGGAGTCATATTTCACAACTGAACAATAACCTGCTACCAGATACAAATCTATGGAGTTTTTAAGGGGTTGTTGAATGTATATGCTTTCATCTTATGCAGGAAGGGAAGAGTTTTCATCCTCATTTACGGATCTAAATTAAATACTACCTTCATTAACACAGAAATTCATAGGTTTAAGTTACAGAAAAATTAATCCAATAGCCATTCATACTATTGCAAGGTCATTAGAAGGAATCTCACTACACTAATTTTTGGTAGCTACAGGTGCACACTGAGAAGTCAGATGTACATCTACTGCCTGTAAGAGCGTTTTAGACACTGGGCTGTAGGCCAAGTTGTGGGCAAAAGTATTCATCATTCTTGTTGAAGCTTAGCCACTGTGTGACACGGGAAGCTTGAGGAGAATCTGAAGTGTTATCTTCAACTTGGGGACAATAGGAAAAAACGTGCAGGTTCAGATTTACATGAATTCTGCATCGAAAATAAACTGGCCATCTTCGAGTCCAAATATGTAAGAGCAGCACTCACAGGACCCTGCCTTTTTTTGCCATTTAGAAGCTTCTAGCTTATTCAATTACCATATAGTCATTCAGCTAGCAAATGTGTCATCTCAGTGAACACTGAGATTAATTGGATATACTTATCCATGTTACCATGGTTAATTCTACATACTTATTGCAGAATGGCTGGGAAAATGAGGAGATTATTGGGATGGTTAATTTGTATTCCACATCTAATACATAATACAGAATTTTGCTTTCTTTTTTTAAACAGAACAGTTGGGACTCAAGGTGGACTTGAGAGAGCCAACAGGCACTGCCTTCTCACATCAGTTTAGTCTCGGGTTGATGCTTAAGTTGAAGATGCAGGGTTGCTAACTTTCCTGATTCCATTGCAATGTTTAGCACTTTCCTTAAAACTTCAGCCCCTTGTTGGACTTCAGCAAAACATTCAACACTGTTTCCCACAGTGTTCTCCTACACAAATTGGCAAGATATTAATTGGATGGGTGGTGTGCGAGGTGGGTAGGAGATTGGCTAACAGGTTCCACTCAGAGCTTAGTGATCAATGGTTTTTACTCAGGCTGGAAGCCTGTCACAAATGGGATCCCTCAGGGATTGACACTGGGCCCCACACTGTTCAGTATCTTCATAATGATCCGGATGATGGGATTAAAAGCACCCTTACCAAGTTTATGGATAACACCAAACTAGGTGGTGAGGTGGGCACATCAGAACCATCTTACACAGAGACCTGGACAGACTGAAGAGTGGATAAGCAAGAACAGTATTAAGTTTAACAAAGTGTGGCTGGGGAGCAGCCTTGCTGAAAGGAACCTGGGGGTGCTGGTGGAGAACAAGCTGAACATGAGTCTGCAGCAACCACTACTAGCAGAGATTGAGGTGTCATCATCCCTCTCAGCACTTGTCCAGCTGCACCTTGGGTACTAGGTCCAATTCTGGTCTCCACAATTCAAGAAAGATATGTACAGACTGGAGAGGGTCTGAAGGAGGGACACGAAGATGACCAAAGGGCTGATGGTGAAGGAAGACTGAAGGATTTAGGTCTACTATCCCTGGAGAAGAGAAGGCTCAAGGAGGACCTCATCACAGTATTCTAGCCACCACTTAATGGACAGCTACAAAGAAGACAGAAGCTCTCTCTTTACATGTTGCTATATGGAGTGGATAAGGGGCAACAGGTACAAGTTGCACCAGAAGAGGCTTCATCTTAATATAAGAAAGAAATTTTTTACAGTGAGAACAACAATTTACTGAAACAACTTCCCCAGGGACGTGGTTAGAGCCTTCATCACTGGAGGTTTTCAAGAGGAGATCGGACAGGGTGCTAGATAATCTCATCAAGGCTCCCTTTCCCCAGGGAAGGTTGGGCCAGATAATCTTTTGAGGTAATTTTCACGTGTTCTGTGATTCTGATTGTTTAAAAACCTATTTTCTTTTAAATAAAAGTTTTTAGCCTTAGATATTGGAGGCAAGTGCCTGAAACTGCTAAAATAATGTGAGAAGAGCCTTGGAGGGCAAATAGAAGGAGCTGAGAATTAATTATTGGAAAGCAAATCTGAAACTTTTAGCAAGCCAGACTTTTTGATGTTTGAGGAATCCATTCAGAACTTGTGAAAGCGTAGAGTGTTCAATATTGTCAAAAGCCTCTCTTTGCTGCAATTGGTTGTTATTAATGCTTATTGAGAGGATAACTGAAGTGGTACACCAAGTAGCCTGCTAAGTTACCCCCTAAATTTTGGAGTTTATATTCCTTGGCACCACAATAAATTTTTCTTAAACTTTTAAAAAATGCTCATGCATTTCCAGGCCTTCTGCTCTCAGTGTGGTTATTTTCTCCTCTGTTACATTTCTAGGATTCTACTGTATTGCTAGTCATGTAATTTTAGGAAACTTCACATTTCTCTGGTGCCCTCAACTTCTGAATTATTACCTTTATGAATGCATTTCAGCTTTCATTGGAAATAAAGTATTTACACATTTCAGTTTCTAAGGAAATGCTTGAAAATATGACTGGAGCACACTCTAGAGGCTCAAAATTTCAATGGCAGATAAATAACTCCAAATTTATTCATATTTCAAATCTCATTACTTTAAAGCAAATCTCATTATTTTTTAAAGCTTCTTCCATTTTTGATGAAGATTTGAAGCAAGATTTGTGAATACTATAGATTTCCTTATCTGCCATTCCTCCAGAGAGCTAGGTTTTATTACTTTTAATCTGCTGATGGGGAGCTGGGTTTTGTATGTTCTGCTAAGTCTTATATCTAGGTCAAAGATGGATGAAGCTCTGCCAGTTCATACAGATGCTGATATTATTTCTGGAGTGTTTTGAAAACTAATTATATTTATCTTGTTGGGTTTTATAGAAGGATTTCGTCTGAAAAGGACACATGCTGCACTTCATAAATTTATTTGGAGGACCATGACATCAAGTATACATAAATTTAAAAACTCTAAACAGTGGATGTCATAAGGTTGTATAAAATTTATCCTGCCATTTAAAAAGGATCATTTCCCTACATGGAGGCTACATGTTCTCTGCTATTTTACATCATGTCACATGACTGGGGAACATGCATGAAGAAGAGAAAGAGCAAGCTTGATTTATATGTTGCTTCAAATCATCCAGTTTGACCATGTGTCTATCCACCTCCACTTAGCAAATATTTTTTTATCTGTATAGTATTTCCAATAAAACGTGAAGCTCTTCAAGTGTAGCAAAAGGATTAGTGCATTTTTTGGACTGCTGACACTTCAGGATCATATTTAGTAACGGGTTCATGTTACTCTCTTGAAGGATGGTGCAGACAGGGCTATATGTCCAACTGAGTGACCTTGACAGCTGAATGTTGTCACTGTATCTGAGCAGCAATTTGTAAAATCATTTGTGCTTCTTCTGAGCTGCCATATAGGCAGCTATCAACAGTTTTCAAATTTTTGTTATCATTTCCAGCTATTTATTAAACATACATGTTGCCTGCTTGGGCTCTGTTGATCATATATTATCTTATGCTGGCACTCTCAAGCCTCAAAGATGAATCAAACTCAGGCATCCTTGTCTGGGTGTGGAGCCCACATCCAGTAATCATAGGATCTTTCTTTTTTTAAACTGCAGTTGGTGTCTCTGTTCTCACTTCTCTGGCTGGTCATCGCTTCATTGCATAGAAAATCTGCCCTCCAGTCCTCTGTCCTACGTTGGTTGTGATGCCTATTTGAAGAGTTTGGGGCAGAATCAGGTGTACCTTGAAGCAGCCCTCCTGAGTACAGCTTCCAGGGACGTGCAGCCCTGCTGCAAAGGACCTGGCCTGACATGAAGCTGCTTGGCTATCTTGCTATTAGGACCCTGCATGTGCTCCAGACCTGGAGATGTGGCCAAGGCAGCTGAAGGATGTGCTGACTGAGTGTGTCCATGCTGGGTCAGTGCTTTCCAAACTGTAACATGTGAGCTAACATTTACGTTTGGAAAGGGTGGGGGTTTTTTTCTTTGCATTTTGGAGTTTGAATGACTCTTTAGGCCCGCGAACTGCTGTGATTGTAGTTACCAATCCTTGGCAGAAACCACACAGATAGAAATCAGGGATAAAGGACAGAAAAAAATTCAAGGAGAAAAAATACCCAACTGGACCAAACCCATAAGCATTTACTCCTCTTACATAAGGTAGAGAGACTGAGAACATCCCTGAGCCACTGTATCAAAATAAGACCTCTAATAATTATTAAGGGAAGGGAATACCATGGCAACAAAAAAACCCCAGTGGGAACAAAATGTGTTTTCTTCAAAGGAAGAACTGTTCCATGTGTCTCTAGGGTAGACTGGACAATGCATCTGAGCAGATTTGCTTTCCTTAAAAGGTATGGAATACTACCTAAAAGTAAAACTTTTGACTGAAAAATGCCCCTGGATTCCGGCTTAAAAGTTGAGAAAGTGAAAGCATTTTCATTTTAAAAACCAAGTAAAAAATTTAAAACTTTTAGTATTATTTCAGGGGAAATTTGAACGTGGTCAATGTCACACTTTCCTACCAGAAGATCATTTTACCAGTCTTACTGGTTAGTTTTCAAGAGCAGACCAAATACCAAATTTTTCTCCCAACTAATTTCTAGCAAACATCTTAAAAAGTGGCTGAGGTGTTCATTGGCATTTGATCCTTGCTGGCATTCTGTATCCCTTCACAACCTAAACTCAGCCAAACTCTGCTTACAGAAATGGTTTTGGCAGTACTTGCTACTGAATTCTATGCACGTGTAGTGAAATCCCTCTGGGAAGAAAAACTTATGTTTTAACAGTAGTTACCAGTAACGACAAAAGAGGAAAAAACCCACAAGGGATAAGTAAAGTAAATATGGAGGGAGAGAGCATCAAGCAAGAGATGGGAAAATAACATGCCATGTGAGTGGAGTCAGTGAGGGAAAGATCATAATCGAGGGGTGGATCCTGAGCCTTGGGGTTTGATCCTGAGCCTTCTCTTCATTTAGTGATTCTGGTGCCTAGCACTGATGCTGGATAAGACACCTATGTATAGATACCACGTTACCTTCCAACTCAATAAAAGTAATTAATAGCTATACATAAGACAGGATACTCTTAGGGAAGACATTACTCATATTTGCTTCTTTCAGTGAGTTTGCTGCAAGTCTGTGGATTTTATACTTTTAAAAATGGTTCCTGATTGTGCAAATACAAATAAAGGCATAGAGAGATTTCTGCTTGTGCTGCAGCCTTTATGTGTGCACGCAATACTGTCATATATATAGCTAAGGGCTAGGGAAAAGTCAACATGAAATGGGCTTGTTCCTTACATGGAATTTTTTGAATACTATTTGTTCAAGTACTGCTGACAATATATCTTGAGAAAGATTATTATTTTTTATTAACCTTATTTTAATTATGACAAAATTAAACAGGTTTATTTAATTGTTAGTTATGTTTGGATGTTTTGCAAGACTTGTATATAAACAATTTCTGATTTCTTACTATTTGTTTACTCCAGGTTAGCCTTCAAATCCACTTATTTTTAACTACTTGCACAGATGCCTTTGTCCATTGCTAAAATTCAGAAGGACAGTTACACTACAACAGAATTAAGAAAATCACACAGTGGCGGTATTGTTTTGAGCTACTGTTATGCACACGTATATGTAAAATCAGTCCATGTGGACTGATGAAAATCATACTGCCTGAATAAAATTTGCATGTACACAGTGATCTGAACTCCGCAGTTGAAGCTGGGGAGAGCCTTTCACCACCGGGAACGTGACAGGAAGCAGAAGCCGCTTCTGGCAAAGGCATGTAATGAAGTTAACTTCCATTTATCGAGCTCATCTTACTGGTAAGGGGAGGCACTGTAAAAGTAATTATGAAGAGACAGAGCTAAGAACATCAGTGAGATCAGCACACTATGCTTTTCAGCTTTTGTGATTTTATTAGATATATGGATGAGGTCACCTCTTGAAACAGCTAAGAGGAAGAGAAAGAAGAAAAGATGCTGGTTGCCTAATATGCTGCTAAAGAAATCACGGAGCCTCTTGCTAACACCCAGAGGTTCATTTTGGGCTGCTTTTTTTTTCTGTATCTTGAAGGATATGCTAACAAATTGGGAGTCTCCTGTTTTGTTTTGTTTATCTGAAAATTCTTGAGAAGTAAATCAGAGCCATTCTTGTGAATGCAATCTCTCATCCTGGAAAATCATAAACAATCACTGTAATTGTTTCAGTCTTTCTGGTCTTGGGTGACCAAAAAGAAGCCCTGTTTTATGCCTGCATTTTAAGACCAGAAGGGAGAGTGATGATGATTCAGTCTGACATTCTCTATAACACAGGGCATATCTTAAGTCATAGTCATGGAGGCTCCACTTGATAACGGGCTGCTGTCTTATCTCCTTATTCGGTATGGAGTAAAAAAATCCCTCAAGCTTATTCCTATATAGTGTTTTTAATGTCAAGGTGATTACTACGAATTTCCATTTCCCAAGGAAAGATTAGCTATTTTTCTCTAAAACTCGCTGATTACTGATCTTTCATTTATAGCTGTAATTCTAGCCCAGATGTTATTTTAAACTGTAATTTAGAACTAGTGGTATTTTATATGGTGTCCTATATGAAATCATTGGGCTTGAAAGGACATCAAAGTTCATCTAGTGCATCTTCCTGTTGTCAGGCAGGAACATGTGTAGATATATCACTTCTGACAGGTATTTGTGTTTACTTAAAGGTTGCTAACAGTGCTAAGGTTACAGCACTTCCCCAGAAAAGCTGTAAAGACATTTCCCAGTGTCCAATTTGCCTTGCTGCAGTTTAAACCTATTCTTTCTCATTTCATGCACCGCAGACATGGAAAACATATTATTTCCGTACAGTTTGCAATAGCTTTTCTATGTATTCGATTATTTGCTCCGTCTTTTGGCTTGGGTCATGTATTTTGTGTACTGTGCTGTTGTTCCTGTCTTGCATCCTCACTTTCTCCTGCTATTATCAGTGGCTGCATTAGCACATGTATCTGTAGTTATTCTTACCATTCTCTCATTTTTGCCTCAAGTACTTAAAGTTAGAATCTTCACAGTGAATAACTTCTTGATAGTGAATCATCAAATCTTGCTTTTATATTTTAGCTGGATTATTTTATTCATACTGGTAAAGACACAAGCTTTCTGAAGTCAATAAAGCAAGAATTTTTGCTATGTCATTGGAATTTAAAAACTAAATTTTGATTTTTTTTTAAAATACTGATTTCCATTTTCAGCTTTCCAGTATAAAAATGCTCTCCAGCTGAAATGCAGGTAGATATCCCTCACATTTGCCTCTGGTTTCAGGATGCCAGACTGGATGACTTTGTGCACGTGCCATTCCTTCCAGGGAAACATGTTTGGGTACCAGGGCTATATAACTTGTCCCTCAGAAATATTTAGTTTCACATTAGCTAGTTGGCCTGTGCTACTGGCTGGTGGAAAGTTTGACTAGTCTACCCCTTGAAGGTGGCTCTTGCCTTGGGGTGGTACTCTCCTTCCATGCCCAGCTTCCAACGGTGAAAGCTCTGTGCTCCCTGCAAGGCAGACCTGGATCATTTCACCTCACATAATCCCAGAGCAGAATCATGGAATAACTTGGGTAAGAAAGGACCTCTGGAGGTCTCCAGTCCAGCCTCTGGCTCAAACAAGGCTTATGAAGGACTTTCTTTAACTGGGTTTTGAATAACTAAAAGCCCCTTAAATGGGAATAATGGCCTTACAAGAGAGGGAGATAAAAATCCCTTCCTTTGGCTGGCTGGCTACACTCACACTGAGTGCTTGGGGCAGCAGGGGATTAATGTAGCCAAGATGAAATTTCTGTATGGATTTACAAGTTTTATTCTTTTTTTCTTTCCTTTTGCCTCAGGCTGCTTATCTGAGTTTTCATCAGAACAAGTAATATTTCTGATTAGTCCCCATGCGTGTAACTCTTATTTAAAGTTCAGTATAAACATGAACACCTCTCAAACAGTCTTTTTCACTCCCTTGTGCTACCAGTGCCCCATGCTTTCCTGTGTCTTTAAACAGATCTAACAAATGACTGTGCTGGACATCGATCCAGTGGTGGGCTTGCATTGTCTAAAGCCTTTAAAGGCATAGCTGTCTGCAGATCTAATTTTCTTCTAAAATATGTTTCAGTATTATTAGCTGAATATTCTGATTATTTGCAGCATTCCTGCTGTCAGTGTATTAATACCTCCCTGCCTGAGTAGAAGTCAGAGACTTAATTGCGCTGTGGTTGGCAAACTCATCTCTCTGTATTTTGGGAGCTCCACTGGCTGTTACGGAGGAGCGGTTTCCGTTTCATCTGAGCACATCCTGTGCTAGTGAAATACCTCGATCATGAACATATGTTATGGGAAACACAGTTGTAGCACATAAGGTTTTTTTAAAGTTATTCTTAGACTTATGACTAAAGGGCAGTGTCAAAGTTCATAGTCTAAAAGTGGATATTTCTTGACAGTCATCTTATTTTTAGGCCCTTTAACTTGAAACAAGATCTTTCATGTCTTGAAATGGTGATCAAAACATATATGGCTGTAATTTACAGTAAACAATTAAATGCCTTTGTTGAAGCTAAATTTACTTATGTGAGATACTAGTGTTTACAAACCTAGTAAAAGAACAATATTGGACTACAAAACATTGAATTCTTTGAAATTGAATTCTTTAAAAAGTTTGTTTGCTTAGCTTTTCTGAGTTTTCTTTTCCTTTTGGAAGAGGAAGCTAAATTACATCGAGCTTTGCAGTCCTGCAGGCATGATGCGTCATTATTTCTTTCTCATTTCAGTAGGTTGTTTTGCTGCACATTATATATATGTACAGTTCAGACAGAACTATACTGTTTAATAAATACAGCCCTGAAGTGTACTTTAAAATAAAGCAAATAATCTGCCTTGTGCCTAACAAATCAAAAGGTACAAACAAAATTGTAAATAAAAATGTCTTGGTCTTATATTTTTATCTCTTTATTGTATGGAATAGCAGCTGCTCCTCAAACAGTCCTGCTGTGTCTTTTTGAGGAGTAAAGTCCTTTTCCATGTGAATAAGACTATCCAGCTTTGTCACCCAACATTTAATCATATTTCATTACTACTACAGAACACCTGCTCTTATAGTTGTTTAGGCAAAGATCTCAGTGTATTTATCAGGGGCTGAATGAAAATTGTGGGGTTGCTCTATAACTGATACTGTTTAAGTCAAATTCATTATGCACTGTTTTTGTATAATGCTTAAATAATGATATATGGTGTCCAGCTACTTGACTCATAATTCTCACCAGCTAGAGTCTTCAGAGGCTTAAGTCTCTGAAGAAACTTGGATACTAGCCGAAAGAGCATAGATAAAGACCTCAAGTGATCGCAGAATTTATTATTTTAATTGCTGATTTTTTATGTATGCAAAATTTTTAGCTCTGGTCCAAATACAATGTTGCATTTTTAAAATTAATAATTTGTTGCAACTTCTGTATAAAGACCAACCTTTACTTACATCAATATTCAAAATCTGGAGATTCAGAACACTTTTCCCTGGACATGAATTATTTCTTCATGCATTAAAATCAAGAGGAGGGAGCGAGGAAGGAAAATCCCTATAAAGTTGCCCTTGGAGTTCTCTTAATAGACTTTTAATTTGGAAAAAATGAAACTACTATTCAACAGAAGGAGATATGGAGCCTGGAAAATGTACAGTCTTCTTGTATCGGTGTTTCTGTCATCATTTTGCACTTCCTTTGTACCCAGGAGCCTCTGGATCCAGTCTCTCCATGGCAGGAAAGTGCAATGGTGTATGGTGGTGTATGATCAGTCTTCTATGACAACAGAGAAACATCCTTCCTGGAGAGAAGCTAAGTGCAGATTCTGAGGGCTGTCCAGCTTCACTGTTAGGGAAACAGCAACAGTAACAGTGTTTCTGACTTTTCATTTGCCATTTCAAAACATTGTGAATCACAGGAAACAGCAACATTTGCCTTTTTTTGTCAAGTATTTCATATCTGTATGGAAGATGTTCAAGACACTTATTTTTATGTTGGTTTGAGCAGAAGGAGTGTAGTCATACAATCATAGAATCATTCAGGTTGGAAAAGAGCTCTAGGATCATCTAGTCCAACCTTTGTCCAACATCTCCCTAACCCCTAGGCCATCTCTCAAAGTGCCACATCTACCCGTTTTTTGAACACCTCCAGGGATGGTGACTCCACCGCCTCTCTGGGCAGCCTGTTCCAATGCCTAACCACTCTTTCAGTAAAGAACTACTTCCTGATATCCAATCTAAACCACCCCTGGCACAACTTGAGGCTATTACCTCTTGTCCTGGCATGAGACAGGCATGAGAGTGGCTGATGGCATTTTTCTCCTAGCTGATTGTTTAAAAAACAACCCAAGCTTGAAGTTAACTTCTGAACAGCTTTAATATCAAGAACAAGAAGCTGAAACTGGCACAGGGGAGCCCATTTGTGAAAGATCTGCTTTCTGGTGGCTCAACCTCATCTGTGCCGTATCAGTTGCGTTGTTTGAGCTTGAAATTGAAGATGGAGTAGTCCTAGTGAAAGTATCTTATCCCATGTGGGTCATACTCATCCTATTCAGATTTCTCTGATCAGCTCAACAGCCTGGGAAACTGCTCCCAAGCAAATAAGGTATTGCCTTTTAAATATTACTCAGCTACAAGTTTGATAGAAGGGTTTATTCTTGTCAACAGAAGTTGCAGGCAGAAGTTGCCACAGATGAAATTTATCTGCTGCAATCATGTCTTTTGAAGAAAAGATAATATGATATTTCATATTTTATGTTTAAAATAGTACTTCTCCTTTGTTTTGTATGAAATTTAGGATAGAAAAAGAATCAGAAGTGGGCTTTGAATTTTTTGGTCATGTGAAGTGACCAAAATCTCTACTCTGTGAGATTTAGCTTGAGCATGAACTATGATGTTTGACTTCTATATCAACTAATTAAATGATCCTATTTTCAAGAAGGATTTCACCAGGAGACACAAACGTATGTATTGGAATGTAATCATGTTAAACTAATCACTACCAGTCCAGATAGTCTTGTGAGTTTGGATGGCGCAAAATTATGAGAAAACAGTGTGAGTTTGAATTGCAAGGTCCACACTCAATTTCAACCTTTTTCCTTTCACCACCACCCCACCATTTTTAAATTTTTTGCAGGCCTTGTCTCATTTCCTAGTATATATTTGGAAGGTTGAATAGCTTGGTCAAGTTATTTTGGTGGTGCTATTTCTTCCCAGCGCATTAAGCCATGACATTCAATCCATAGCAGTAGAGCCAAGCAGCATTTGAGTATCTCTGTGTACATGAGTTATGCTAGACATCAAACTGGGAGGCTCACATTTGGGTCTGGCCCCACCCATATTATCAAATTTAAAGATGATGTCAATACTGTTGTGAGTTACACATCAATTATAGATTGGTTACAAAACATATCTGAACGTTAAACTACCTCAGCTTGCCTCATTTGGTGTGATTAGACAGTGAATGTAATTTACATGTTGAGCAGTGGAAAAATTCTTCCTTGTACTAACAAGGATACATTAAACAATGTCTCCAGCCAGTTTCCTTCCCGTAACATCCTTTGCTTCTTAAGTTATTGTTTAATACACTTCCTAATCCTAAATTAGTGCAGGTAGTACTGATTTAGTACTATTTGGCATTGATGTAGGGATTGCATATGTTTTTTTCTGACCGATGAACATGATAAGAAACTTTCCATTTCTGAATTGAACAATTATAGACTTGTTTTGCTGTTGAACTGAATATGCAAATAGTTATGAGGAAAATAGGCAATGCTCCCAGGAAAGCCTCTGGTTTCCAAGTCTAGTCTAATTAGTAAAGAAGGAAGCTTTCTTACACAGCTTTCATCACGGTCTGTTTCACTGATCAGATAGAGATTATTAACAGAGATGGGACTGAACACTCTGCAGATTGAAAAGTAACTAGGTATAGAGTAAATAAATTTATCAATTACTGATAAGTGTAATACAGTCTTAAAAATATCATCACATCAAGTCATCACATGTAACATACTGAAAATACATAGAGATCTGCAGTGCTTTGAAGGTGCCCTAGATAATTCAAGGTAAACTCTGAACAACTTATTTTGCTATATTTAAAAAGAGATTTTATCTTGCCTATGCAGTGTCTTTCCTTTTTTTACCTATATCTGGTCAGCTGGGATACGCCTTCTGGAACTGGCTGAAAGATGCAGCAGCAATGACTGAAGAGTTGTCTTCAAAATATACTTTGCATAAATACAGATACTCTCCATCAGGAGCAGAGCAAACATAGACAAAGAAAAAAGAGCAAAAATTTCAGGCAGTCTTCAGCCCAGGGTTCTTACAATGTTTTATTGTCCAGTTCCTGTGTTTTAAAAGCAGGAATATCCTATTACTGTGTTGGAAACATGAATTTTAACACAAGGGCATGGAGTAATGAAAGCCTGATGCTTTCTCTCCTTACAAGGAACATTTTTATATGGGGTAATAAATTCAGTGGGATTACACCTGAAATATGCCAGGACAATATGGCATAGGCAAATATGGCATATGGCATATGAAAACAGACCTGATAGACAGTTCATTTGCTAACAGGTGATGTCAGCTAAGCTTGAGAACTCTAGGAAATCCAGCATGTCAGTGACTCTCTTATTTCTCCTTTGTGTAGGAAGGTATGACACTTGTGTGTGCACCTTGGCTTTTATAAAGTTGTAGATCTTTAGGATTCAAGACCACTGGAACACCTTGTTTGTTAAGCTGCTTGTTTTGATCAGCATAAAAGAGAGCAGCCAGAAGAGCCTGGAGATTCTGGGGTGAAGAACAAGATTCCAGCTGCTACCGTCTCTGTGTGTCCTGTCTGATGGGGCAGGGAGCAGCTTCCCCAGCTGGCCCTTCACTCTCCTCTTGGTACCCAGTAGCAGCACCCGTACAATCCCTTTAGGCTAGGGAGGTAAAGCTCCAGTGAGCTAAGTGAGCTTTCAGCAGGGCTTGTGCTGGAAGAGTTTATCTAGCATTTGGTTTCTTTCAAAAGGAGCAGTAGGAGAACATCTTACTGCTGACTGAGAGTGGCAGAAGTAAATCCGAAGTGAACTGGAGAAGATACAAAGGTCTATAACCTAAGTGGATATAATATAGAGGATCATGAGGACTGGAAGGGTGCAGATACAAACTGTAAGGCAGATGGTGACATTTATTGACTGTAACATTTATTGGCGGATCATTAAAAGGCTTCTATCACCTTGACACATCAATGCCTACTGCATAGGAAACAGTCGTAGCCAACAAATTGTACTGTAGAACTAAAAATAAAAGCTCTGTCAACTCACGTGGTCTGCTGCAAAAATAGCCCAGAGAGCCCTTGAAAGCTTGATCAAGCCGATAGATGTTCCTCTGAGCCTTGCTGCACGCCAGGCTGGGGCTCTGGCTGGGTGCCAAAGGGAGCAAGTTCCCAAAACCCTCCCCTGAGTATGCCCTGCTGTTATTATGGGCGAGTGCAACCCCTGCACCCAAAAAGTAGCAAGGGTGACCCAGCAGATGGTAACACTTGCTGTGGCGTGGGGAGACAGTGATTCCGCCTGTGAATGGGAACCGATCCAGTTTTATTGCTTTATCAAATGTACCCACTACGTTGACCACTTGACAACTGCGAATAAGAACTCTCCTGCAAACCTCACCAGCTAGCCAACCCCATCAAATTACCTGTTCAGGTCTCTTCCTCTTTACCTGAGCAAAGTGCAGAAATGTTGTCATAAATACACTGATGGGAGAGTTGTGCATTTTGTTGCTCCTGCTCAATGCACTGAGCAAGAGCCTCTGGCATCCCTGTGTTCTCCTCCCCTCTCTCAACCCATGTGCTGCCCTTCCATCCTCTCTTACTTCAGAAACAGCTTTAAAACTGCCTGTCCACTGCCAAGGACTTTGGAGTAAGGTGGAGGACAGGCTCTTCACACCAGTAGCAGGACACTACTTCACTCTGGTAATAGCTGCATGTTTAAAAACAAGAGGCATAGATCTGCAGCAAACTTTTATAGTATTGAAAATATAGGAATAGAAAAGGACTTTGTGAAATACAGTATGTGCAGCTTCCAACCCAGTGGGCCTGTATCTCAGAGAGGAAGATTTTCTTCCATTAACCTAGTTTACTAAGTGAATTTTCCATGCAGCAATGAACGAGTGTCATTAGCATTCACGCTGAGTGAGAGGCTTTGACTGTGGTTCTGCTTATTTGACTTCTCTCACTAAACCTTATCCATCATGATGAATACTTGGCCCACTTTGTTTCTGGTAGGGTCTGCTGAGGAACGGAGCCTGGGCAAACTCCAGTCCCTGCTACTGCAGTCAAGTCATATAATCCCTTTAACCCACTGCTTATACTCCCCTCTAAAAGCGGTCGGGTTGTTTGCCCCACTAGTTCTTAATCATCACTGAAGATTTGTATGGCTAGAAGAATCAAGATATCTTTTTTTCTGGTTTCCAGCATAAATTTATTCAGGACCTGTTTATATCCATTTGTTCTTGTGCTAGCATTGTCCTTAAGCTTAAATAGCTTTTTGCCTGTCTATCTGTGATATTTACCCACTGATGTACTTATAGACAGCCCTCCTGTACCCTTTCTCAGGCTTTGTTTCACCAGGGCAAACAAGCCAAGCTCCCGTAAGATCACTGTCAGTCTTGTACTGACTCTGTTTCAGTGTGATTTAATTTTTCTGGAACATGAGTGTCCAAGTCTCTGTACTATGCTCCAAGTGAGGCTTTATAACGACTCTGTAACACTCTTTCTTACCTTTACTCTACCCAAAATTCTTTATCAGATACACCGTAGAATCCAATTTGCCCTTTTCTATGGACGGTCATGTTGGGCCTCTGTAATCAGAGCTCTTTGCAAAAGTTTTAGAGCTCACTGTTTAAAAAATGTGACAGATTCATCAACTTCAAGGAGCTGTGACAACTTCCACCAGCTGGAGATCTGCATGTGATATTTCAGCTCGCAGGACACAGCTTTCTCTGTGGCTGGCCTGAAACGGTGGAGCGCACTGCCAACTCCCCTCCCCCAAGATCTTCCCCAGGGGAACCACTGATTTGCTTCCGCCCGGCCCACAATGTTAAAAAAGCACTTACTCCATCTCATGCTAACAAAATAAAGGGCAAAATTTGGCAAATACTACTCATTCAGTATGCATGCGTTAAAAAAAAAAAAATCTGAAAATCTCAGCTCCTCTTTTTTGTTTGTTTGTTTAAATTCCAAACCTTTTCAATCATTTTAGCCATTTCAATTTCTAGCCATTCAATTCTTGTCCTTCATTTCTTTCTCAGTCCTCATTAAGTGTGAATAAAACTTTCAAAACGGCAATTAAAATACATTTCTTCCCGTGGAGAGAGCCTATGTGTGACTGCACTGCTGCCTATTGTCCTTCTTCATTTCTTTCTTTCTTTCTCAGGTCTATCCTTCATCTTTTATCATCTCTGATTTAGGCTAAGCCCTTCATGGCAAGGACCTTCATTTTATATTTGTCTCTGCCTAAAGCGGAGACACTTATTATTGGTTTCTGAAAGTATAAAGAATGTAGCGGATCAATGCCATTATCCTGAACTGCACTTAGAAGACAAAGGCAGCATAGCTGTTGAATGGATGCTCTCGGGAGCACGGAAGCTGAGCTACATTTTGGGCTACCGCAGACTTGCCAGAGGGTATTTCCATCTAAAGAAAAGCCAGGGTAGAAGCTACAAAAGCACCGATGACTGCAATAAAGCTTAAAATACACTGAATTGTCTTAGTTGCCCCGTCAAAGGAAGCAGATGCTAACAAAAATGTTGACTGCTGAGACTAAGATAGCTAAGGATCTGGCAGCAGCCCGGACTCTGAGCTCAGAGCATGGTGTCAATAGGCTGCGTTGATCTAAAATAAAGACACGGTGACAGTATTTCTGCTTTTGAATAGACCCTAAAGGCACTTGCCCAGGAAGCAGTAGAGGAAGTAGAGGCTTCAGAGGTTTTAAATCCATGTCCAGGGGAAATGCATCAGGGAGTTGAACTCTGGGGCACCTCTGTCCCTGCTAAAAGCCCTAACCTTGCTCAAGTGTCCCTGTTTTCTCTCTGACTCTGTGATGGGCGCCTGCAGCCCCCATGAAAGAAAGAGGTTTCGAAGCACCTTTTCCTGTGCTTTTTTCTTTTCTTTTTGGGACTGGGTTGGACATTTCTGCATTCAGCTCACTGCATACTGTGAAACCTGCTTGAGAGACCTGAGTCTGCCTGGCCACCCATCGCGTTGTCCTGGAGTTGAGCACTGCAGCCCCCAGCATCACGCTGCTGTCGTCATTTGTCAAACACCTGCTCTGAGAGTCCCACATTTGTGTTCCTGCATCAGCATTTTAGTTGCATTCTGTACAGTATTTATTTATTTATGCTTGATCGACAGGTTTCTCAGGACCAGAAATTTTGCGTCTGCCTCTTAAAATACTTTGGAGCTTGGAAAGTAATGAAATAATTGGCTCTCTATTGCGTTTTTTTCTCCGTTGTCACCTGTGCCAATACCACGCAGCTCATGGATCTGCCTTCTTGAGCTCACCAACACCATGTTTGGCATATAGATTTTAACTGACACCTTCAACTGACAGGTAGTCAATCAACAGCAAAGAGAGCTGGTGATATTGAACTTGCATGAGAGAAAGCCGGTTTCAGCCCCTGTGAAAGACTGGCTCCCCTACAAGCCTCAAGATACTTTTGAAAGGTAGGTTTAACTAGACATGGAAATAGATCTCTGAGTTCAATATTGAAGTGATGCTTTGTTGGGGTGAGGTTTCTACTCAGAGAGATGCAGACCTCCCTGGGCTAAAACTAGAGATAATTACGTATCGCACGGGAATCCCAGCACAGCCATTGATCCAGCATGGCCCCTAAATAGCTAATTACAGACTGTCAAGGCAATTTCTGTTCAAGTCGGACGGATATGTAGTCTCCTCCCCGTTGAAATCCTGACCTTGGTTTGGCACGGGGAAAGCAGGGAGTCGTGCATCCGGCCAGAGCATCTCCTTGCTGCTCCGGAGGCCAGTGGATGAGGTAGGAACAGCTGAAAATGAAACATGGCAAACGAGAGTCCGGAATGAAGCAGCACCTTTCTCTACCTGCTGTTTCCGTCCTCTCCTACGCTCCCTCCTCTAAAACCTTAGCTCAGGCTAAAAGACTAAATAAAACCTGCAGAAGTACAACTGCCTTTTGGTGACTTTCAGTTAATTTATAGAGGTAAATTAACAGAGGAGAACAGAGGACGTATCTCTACTGGTAACTTTTTGGTCAAATTGAAAGCTGGCAAATTATTCCTGCTGCTTTGTCTTTCAATCACTTGCTAATCCATGGCAGAAATTTACCTTCTACCTTGTGCCTACCTGGTTTCCTTAGTAACTTCTCATAAGAATATGACAAAAGCTTGGAAAAGACCAAATAAATTGTCAACTGCTTAATCTTTATTTACGGACAATGATGCTCTGTTAAATCTACTACATCTCTGCCAAAGCTGGCAGATGTATTTAATGGAATATTTCTTTCTCTCTTGCTCAAAAGAAGGTCTGGGTATTATTAAACTAAAAAAAAAGTAAAAATATAAAAATCTCTTGCTTCTGAAAAGCGATTTAAGACCTGGAAGTTACTTGAACCTTCATACGTGCTCCACATCTAACCTATATTTATGAGAATTAGTACCAGCTTTGCATATATTTAAAATGTATTGCAGAAAAAGGTAGTTAAAATCATGCCTCTTGATGCCTTCAGAAAGTGTTTAGATTGCTTAGACATTATCAAAATGGGTGCTCAAGTAAAGATATAATCAGTTTATGATTTAGAAGCAGGAGTGGGACCAAAGTCAGCACAGAAGAGAATCAGAACAGCTTTAATTGTGAAACAAAGAAGAGGAAGGCGTGCAGATCGGCAATAATTACATGTTTCATTGTTTGTGTTCCCTCAAAACTCCCACTGTGTCATGGGTTCCACTTGTGGATGGTACAGATGCAAAATATCCATCCATCCTACGAGCCTGTGGTGTGAACGGACAGTCCTGGGGCACGCAGGAGGAAAGGCTAAAACAAGGGAGCAGTGCAGAGAGTTCAGGTGGTTTGCAGTAAATACCTTGTGGGGGAAAAGTCTGACAAGGAAGGAAGCCAGGAAGGGATTGGCATGCTCCTAAAGCTTTCGAGCACTTCCACTTTTTTTCCTCTAAAGATTTGGAAATGGTTGCCCCACCAGTGGCAAGCTTCTTTCAAAGGTCTCCAGGTAGACCATCCACATGGCTTTCCAATGGCAAAAAATAGCCGTGTTTGTCTTCTTCACAGAAAACCAGCTATTGGGTAGGAAGCTGTTGCTCAAAATATATATGGATGGGCCGAAAGGAAAGACAAAGTTTCAAATGGTTAATGTGAACAAATTTTGGAAGAGGAACCACATCTCCGGCATCAGAGCTTAAGCAAATATACTTCTATTACAGATTAGAAGGAGACTGGATGTTAGAGTTGGATCATTTTGTCTCAAATCCAGCGTCTCGGTCTTTTGAGAAGCACGTAAGCTGGCCTGCGGTTTGGACTCTGGACTAGAAGAACCCACCAGAGCAGCTGCTCAGGGGCTGCAGCGGTGGTGGACACACTGAGCTAGCCTGGAAGCAGAACCACAGAGATGTGCTCAGGGTTGGCAACATCCCCGCTAACACCGCCTTGAAGGAGGTTTTGCTCCTCAAGGGGGTTGAGTGGGGTGCGAGGGGAGGAAGGTGAGGAGAGCGCAGGCTGTGGTGTCATCGCCTCTCCTGATCTGTGGAAAAGAACCTCTCAACTCAGGCAGAGCTGTGAAGCAGGTATGTTTATTACAGCGCTGGGTGCGAGGGGATTGCTCCTCCAAATTCGCACACCTAGATTTTCTTTGTACTTCTATTTATACTAGTCCTAGGTGGGATTAGTAGGATTATTTCTTAGAATAGGTAGGGTTAGTACAGTTATTTCTTAGAAGTTATTTTCATAGAGTCCTCCTCTTTATGCCTGTGCACTGGCTCCTGGTGATCTCCTTCGGTGGTCGCCAAGATGAAGGCTCAAGGTCTTCCTCGCCAGTGTACTTTTGACTCCTGCTGGATTTGGCAACCTCAGAGGTTCCAGCCGGTTTTCTCAACAGTGTAGCATCCTGTGAGTTTTTCTCAGCAGCGTAGCATCCTGTGAAGGTGCATACTTCCCTCCCTTATTTCAAGGAGCTTCTGTGTAGGCACCTATCCCTTATCTTCAAGGCTGCTCTGCTCCCTTGCTCCTTTGTCTCTCAGCACAGCTCGTCGGGGGGTTGGAGTTTAAGAGGGGATGTGGGGGAGGGGGGTGGGGGGTAAGTGCAAAGTCGACCTTCTAATTCTTGTATTTTCCACATCACTCCGGCGTCAAGGAGGCCGATGGCAACAGAGGGGCACCGAGGAGCCCACGCCAGGTCTTCACAAGAACACACCGACTGCAGGTAGGCTCCTGCCCAAGCAAGGGAATGGGATTTTTTTTTTCGCGGAATGGGCTTTGCCAGAATAAAAAGCCTTCCCAGTCCTTCCGAGCGCTCACACCGGCTTCCCAACCGCTGCCAACCAGTCCCACAGGGCTGGGAGCTGACCGGAGCAGCACCGGCGAGGCAGGCACACAGCGAGCTGCCGGCGTGGATGGAGGGTGCCGGCGATCGAGGCTCCTTGACGGGCTTCCTTGCGCCGGGGAAGGGCGAGCGAAGGCCAGAATGGCGTTAGCGGGGTCCGTCGGGCCGCGGTGGGTGCTCCCAGAGGGAGGCGGTGTGAGACCGGCCGCCCCCAGCCTAGCGCTGAGGGCCGCGGGGGCCTGTGCCCAGGCCGAGGAGGCCGCGGCAACTTCCCCTCAGGGGGAGGCCGCCGCTGAGCGGCGTGTCTGCCCCGCACTCCGACGTTGTGCGCGGGCCGCGGGCCGCGGGCCGCGGGGTCGGCAGG
>JAVSBS010003198.1:0-11167 GCA_033124195.1 Coracias cyanogaster
GGCGGGCGCGGCAGCGGCAGCGGCAGCGCTCCGCCACCGCTCTGAGGCCCCGCACGGTGGGACACCTTGGGCGCCTCTCCTCGGGAATAACGGCTCTCCCGGGCTGCCCGGCCTAGAAAAGGCTTTGGGCCCGGCGGGACCCGCACGCGTGTGAGCCGGCGGCGCGGGAGCCGGTGCGCGGTGCAGGCGCGGTTCGCCCGAGCCGTGCCCCGTCCTTCCCTGCCCGCGGTAACGCCGAACTTCTCTTTCTCTTCCCCCTCTCCGCCTTCCCTCCCCTTCTATCCTCTGCCCCCCAGAGACCTGTTATGACAATGGAAGATACTATCAGATAAACCAGCAGTGGGAGCGCAATTACCTGGGAAACACGCTGGTCTGTACCTGCTACGGTGGAAGCAGAGGGTTTAACTGCGAGAGCAAGCCTGAGCGTAAGTCCGGGGGCTTTTTGTCTGCCGCAGGACCCCAGCACGGCTTTTGGTGCCCAGTAAGCTAAGCCTTGTGCCGGGGTAGAACTGGCAGAGCGGGTTTGCAGCTGAAGTTTGGTTCTTTAGGGTCAGTAACGGATCTACACTCAATTACGCTGAAGATCTGGCTTGGGATTTTAAGAAATGCTTTTCATTAGCGATGGGCCTGCCACCAGAACCCTGAGCCAAACATCACTCATCTCTCTGGAGGATTGGATCTAAACGTTAATTTTGGAGCCAACCTCTTTATAATGAACTGAACTGACTCCTGGACTCGCACGGGAAGTTCAGATCTGGAGTCGCTTTGCAGCGCTGGCTCTGTGCGCTTCGATTGCTTCACTCCGACTTTCCATAGCTGTGTGGTGTCGTCAGCTTGTTTAAAAATATTTCAACTTACAACTTTCTGCAGCCCCCCAGCCTGCTGTGAGCATTCTGTAATTGAGTGTAAAATGAGATTGTTTAGTCTTCTGCTAAAAAAGTTTAGGTGACAGAACTTTAAGTGCAGGGTCTGCTGGAAGAGGATGCGTCTCTCTGGGATACGATGTAGTTTAGATTATCAGATGAGATCTGTCTGTATTTATTGGTCTGAAGCCACTGGTTTGCCATAACTCCTTTATGTTGCTCTGCTGATATGAGAGAGAAAAATTGATCCCTGGCTGATAGTGTCTGTTTAAGAGGTGGGAGCGTCCCAGCAAGCTGTTTAGCAAGGCTCGTGTGCTACCTGCCTCATGGCTAGAGTATTTTAAGGAGTACTCAGTCCCCTTACTCCCCTGTGAAAGAGGGTTTAATTCACCTTTCCCTACAGGGATTCCCAGGTTTTGCAGTTTCAAAGTCCAGTAGCAAGTTTTCCTCGTGGCACGGTTAACTTAATCTGTCCAGCAGTGAAGAAGGTTGTTCTGTTGCAGATCTGGAGTCTGGTGGCAGCACTGACATAACCATTCTGTAATCACTTAGGGGTGTGAACAATTCCCAAGTAGTGCTGTTGACTTCAGTGGGACTGCTGCGCTATTTGGGGTGCATGTACTCCATTTTTTTGCCGAGTCAGAAGGAGGATTAGCGTGACAAAGCAAACAGCTTCTAGAGGTTGTTTGCTCCCTCCCATCCTTTGTCCTGTTGCACTTCAGACAGCTGGGATTGAGCCTTTCAGGGCCCTCAGGCTCAACTTTTGGCTTGCTGCGGGAGGGAAGCTGAGGTTATTCAGCATCTTGGGGACCTTGAGGGGGTGAATTTCACCCAACTTCCTCTCTGCTCTTCCATTCCAGGAAGAAAGAGGAGACTGATATGCATTTTTCCCCAGGAAAAAAGGAGCATCTGTGTGAGGCGGGGAGGAATGTGTGTTTCTGTTGACTGTGCATGTTACTGGCATAGTTACATGAAGCTGATTTTTCTCCCTTCATAGCTGAAGAGACTTGCTTTGACAAATACACTGGATCCACTTACCGAGTAGGGGAGACTTACGAGCGCCCCAAGGACTCCATGATCTGGGACTGTACTTGCATAGGAGCTGGACGTGGGAGAATCAGCTGCACCATTGCCAGTATGTAACTTAAGAGCCTATTACTAGAGCTATTGTTCCTTAGTGTCATATTTTCCAGAGCAACTTACATGATATTCCCAATGCCCATTAGCTAGAGTTGGGGGAGTTTAATCCAAAGCCTCTTAAAATCTTGGTATTGAAAGTCCTTACCTCATGTACATACATTTGCGCAACCAAATTCCTCTTAAGAGGTAGCATTCTATGTGTAAAAAAAAAGGCCAAAAATTACTGTTAGTGTCCAGCCATAGAGGTTAGTACATTTTCTATATACAAGAGTGTTACATCTTCACAGGCGCATTTCTCAAAGTAGATTTTTGACTGGAAAAGAGTGAGGATCTGCTCTGCAGCTAGTAAGTCGGAATAACACCATCAGTATTAATGAGACTACTCTGAATAAATAATAAATAAATACCACCTGAGAGCTACTCCCCCTGTCCCCAAAAAAAAAAATGTCATGCCAACACTTGTCCCTGAGGGAGCTGGCATTTGATATCCAGACGTCAGCTCAATGTGTTTCTGCAACTCCTTTTTCATTAGCCTGACCCATACTTTCCTCTTATTCCTCTCTTTCTTGTCCTTGGTCCTTTCTCCCCACCTCTTGCTGTCACGTCTCCGGAAATCCTTTCCTTATTGAGTCACTGAATTGTTCACAATTTCCCTTCAATTCATAATAAGACTTTCTGTGAGCACAGATGAAGATTGCTGTGTGTCAGGACTTTTAGACTGAGATTTCAAAGTCCCTGAGGCACCTTTTGAGAAGCCTTGGTCTTAAAAGTATTCAGTTTCTTGTTTAAGACACACATGCTGATCCTGGTGTCATTGCTACAGAGGACTCAGAAGCCAGCCATTATAGCATGGAAATAAAAAAATTATTTGAATCTAACAAGTAGAGCTGAAGCCTGTCTGAATTTAATGTCATTTTATTGGGCAGGGATGGTAAGTCTTGTAAGAAGAGAGACTCAGTAAGGAAATTGCAAACATAAGAGCAGTCTCATTTCATCATCATCAGCTTGGTTTAGAGCTCACTGGAGAGTCTCATTGGCTGCAGCTGGCTTTGAATCAATCTTCGTAACTTAGGATTCCTTGCTTTTATAAATGAGCCAAATGAAACAGTGGCTCCTAATAAATGACTGGATATGTGTTTCTCCTCTCTTCTTTGGAAGAAGCCCCTGTGTTTCCAAACTGCCCTTCACTGTCCTTCCTTACTTGGCCTGTGCCTTGCGGCAGGTCCAGACAGCGTCAGGGCTATGGGGCTGCTTTTCCAGCACAGGGTTTCTAAGCCAAGAGGACTGCTGTGCCTCTGGGGTGTCACACTAAGCACCTCCTTATTCTCCACATGCTAGCCCGGCCATTGTGTCCCTCACACTGGATAGGGACAGCCACAGAGTGGCCTGAATGGTGCCACCGCGGAAGAAGATGGAGGCAAACCCTCCCTCCTTAGCCCTCAGGCTGTGAGGAGGATCTGAGGGAGAAACAGCACCTCCTCAAGCCCCGACATTCCTTTTTCACCAGCCAAATCTCAGCTTTGGTTTGAAAGCTAGGGCGGGTTTGCTGAGGAGAGAGCACATGGCCTAGGGAGTCTCAGAAAATGGCAGGTACAGATGGAAAATGGCAGGCGCCATTTTGCAGGCTGCAGGAGGAGGAGGCAGCCATGTTCTCCCTCACTGCTTATCATTGCCCTCTACCTCTGCCCCAACTGACCACCTTTGCCCCTGGCCGGTGGCCCTTACCTTGCCTCCACAATGCTGTCCCTTGGTGTGCTCCCTCACCTCAGCCCTCCTCTCTCCTGCTGCAGATCGCTGCCATGAGGGTGGCCAGTCCTACAAGATCGGCGATACCTGGCGCCGGCCCCATGAGACTGGCGGCTACATGCTGGAGTGCGTGTGCCTGGGCAACGGGAAGGGCGAGTGGACCTGCAAGCCTGTGGGTAAGGTCATGGCTCCCTTCTCCCCCTGCTCAGTCAGGGGTATGACCTCTTCCTCCTCGTCTTCCCTGAGGTGTCCCCGCGTGGGATAGCCCTGGGTGGACTCTTATCCCCTTCCCTCTCACAGCTGAGCGATGCTATGACAATGCGGCCGGGACATCCTATGTGGTGGGCGAGACCTGGGAGAAGCCCTACCAGGGCTGGATGATGGTGGACTGCACCTGCCTGGGGGAGGGCAGCGGCCGCATCACCTGCACCTCCAGAAGTAAGCACTGGCCTGGCACCTGCTGGCTGCTCCGTTTTATTTATCTTATTTCTCAAATCTGTCTTGTGTGTAAGAGAAAAGAGAATCCTTTTTCTGCCTTGTTGCAAGCAGCGGTAGTTTTAGATGGATGACTGTCTCCTGAGAAGGGCTGGAAAACAAGCCCTTGAGGGGAACATTTGCATGTCTGGGTTGCCGTTTGCAGTCTAGGGACCTGTTGCAGAGCTGGTGATCTGTGCTGATGACAGAGTAGCTGGATTATTTTGGTTTTTAACCAGCTTTAGAGAGAAATGTTTAAGAAATCTGCAGGCCAGCAAAGTCACAGTCATGGGTCCCCCAGGAAGTCAGGGGAATTTTTGAGTCTACAAAATGGCGGAGAGTTTGGCCAAATATCTCTGTTTCTGTTTTTTTAAAGTAGCCTTCTGAGGGAGAACTGGATGCTTTTAAAGAGAAATAGTTACCTACTCCAACAGCAGGATCTGCCAGATTGAATTGTATTTTTCTTTTTATTACTATTATGTATGTTAGCTAAAACAGGGTTTTTGTCTGCTCTCCTATCTCGCTAGTTAGTTTTTTCCCCCCAATTTGTCTTCACTGTAAACATGCTTCACCAGCACAGGTGACTACTCTAGTTTTTACAGCGTTGAAGGACACTACTTTAAATATTCCCTTTTATTTGTACTCACAAAGCAAACAGGGCTTTTAAAATCCCAAAATCTTGCTTGTTTATCTACCTTTTGTTCCAGTTTTGTTAGGAGCAAGCTCTGTTATGGAGCTATCACGGTTTACACCGGTTGCCTCAAGAAAATTTAACTTTGTACCTTACACCTTTGTTATGCAAGGTAGCCTTTAGATTACCTCTTACTCAGTTGCCTTAGGGCATGCAGGTGATGGCTTTTGGCTGTTATAAACAGCAGACCTGTAAAGAACTAAAACAAGAAGGAGGTTTGCGATTAAAACCGTAGATGTGGAGAGACTTGGTCAAGAAATAAGCTGTAAAAATCAAACCAGCCTTGACAATATTATGTCTATTAAAAACACATGGGGAAAAATCATTAACTGTCAAATAGGAATGAATAAAATAGAGTGTGTTATTTGTGAATTTTGGAGGAGTTATTATTACTAATAAAAATGATTTGGCAGTGTCTTTCCTCCAATAACTCAGATCTGCATTGTTGTATCATAAGGGAAATTGCAATAAAATGACCTGTTCATTTTTCATTTTGTTTTTCAAATTTAATCAAACAAAAAAATTAAAATTTATGTGAGTAAAACGATAGCTGTAGCTCATGAAGTGGCAGTACGCTTCAGTATGTGCTGCTGTTTTATATCTTTCATTGCCAGCGTTTTCCAGAAACACAGCTGATTTCTTGCAGAACATTTCATCTTTTCATTGTTGAACTTGAGATGATGAGTGTTCAAAAGACAAGATTTTGCTTTGTTTTCAGCTTTGCTAAATGACATTGAATACTTTACCAATTTAACACTGTTCTGGCAAATACTCATTTTTCGTCATTTTAACTACTGTGAATTAGTAATATGTTTTCAACATTGTTATCCCGTGTGGTCTTTCAGTAGCAATCTGGCATGATGCATATGTCCTTCCACAGTTCTTCATAAATACATGTTCATTGATCCATGATTATATTTGAGCCACTATATCAAGTTGCCCTTGAATGAGAAGGTAAAATGTTGTAACGGAAGAGTAACTGGTTAATCCATGTGGATCTGGCATCCAAACAAAAGTAGTTTGTTATGCTGTCCTTTGAACCCATTTGAGCCCATTGAACCCATGAAGGGCTGCGGGTTATTGAAGACAACAGGGAGACTTAGGAAGTCTAATATTCCTGGTATGACATGAGCAGCTTATATTAAATTTACTGGAGCTTCATGCAGACTTTTGAAGCAGAAATGGAATTTGCATATTGCTCTTAAAGAGGTTTGAGTTGCTTCCAGCTAAAGCAGAGCCCCAAACTTGAACTGTGCCCTGTGTATAATATAAAATGACCCAGCTACAAAGACTTCTGGTTTTTTTTTTTTTCTTTTCCTTTTGTAAAAGGTTATTAAAACAAGCTTAAGCTTTAAATGTCTATGCTAGACAGAATGGGCTTACAATAGCTTAAAAAGTAACTAGCAGGAATGATTTCCATCTAGAATGTGTTTTTTCACATTGATTTTGAACATAGCTTACCATGTTCACACTGGAAATGTTACGATGCTAACTTTGGCAATGGCTGAAATCACGGTTCTGGAAATAAATGGGAATTTTCCCTTAGACTAAAGCATTAGGATTTTAAGATGCTGTCAGCCTATGCAATTTAATTCAGGCTTTAGTGCATATAGGACTTGTAATAGTGGGCTGCAGAAAATGAGGTGAGCTCTCAATAAAGGCTTTAAACTATAAACTTGTTAGTGTTGGGGGTTCGGTGCTGTAAATTCCACAGTGAAGCCATTCAATGCAGAAGTAGCTAACAGCATGTTCCTTACACAGATAGGTGCAATGACCATGACACCAAGACTTCCTACAGAATTGGAGATACCTGGAGCAAGAAGGATAACCGTGGAAACTTGCTTCAGTGCATCTGTACCGGTAATGGTAGAGGTGAATGGAAATGTGAAAGACACACGGCCCTGCACACAACTAGCACTGGTAAGTGTGTAAGGTAGGGGAAGGGACAAGGAATGGCACATTTTGAATGGTTAGGGGTTGGTTTGGAGTTGAATTGTGCCACTCTCAGTAAGAAATCTAAGCATTTTGTCAGGAAAAGATCAGCAGCCAAGAGGGCCAGAGTTCAGGAGACGATGCTTGTTTGTGCATGTGTAGATAAGATTAATTTATACCTTGTTTCCGAGCACAAATGGAGCTTGCACATACAGATGTGATTGCCAGCGCAGTCACAGGGCAGTAAATCACTCCTAGGGCTGTGCATCCACAGGAAGTGTTTGCTAACCTTGTCTCAGAAGCATGGCACTTTGCGTTAGTATTTGAACTTTATGTATTTGCCTCAGGGTAACTTTTCCCAGAAAGTCCTTAGTTTAAACTCCAATGAGACCATCTGGTTTCTTTGAGAAGATAAATACTAACGGTTAAGCTTTAAAAACTAGGAATGCTATTTAATACATGTACATTAGATAGTTTGTGGTATGAAATATTACCTGGTTTATAGGTAGCACGTATTTTTTTGCCCAGTGTTTGTTAAAGTCTTGGTCTGCTTAATTCTTTTTTGCCATTTTAAAGATTCAGGTTTCCTACTGGTGAGTGCAATGTAAAATTTTCCTGCAGTACCTACAATAATTTTTTCTTGGTAAATGAGCTTTAACTGTTTGGTACCAACAGGTTAACTTCAAACTATCAGAAGGTCTAAACTTCAAAATGCACAAAGCTTCAAGGGTGCTCAGATTTTGTGTCCACTATTTCCCCTCTTTCAGCAGTGCAAAATTTATGGGGATTCCTGTGGGAATCATTGGCAAAATTTTCCATAACTTAGACAACAAGCTCCTTTGTGTTTCAGTATTATTCCAAATGATAATAGGCCAAAAACTTTGATTCAAAGTTCAAAAATCCCAGAGTAAGTGAATACATTTGTGGTTTATTTTTCTTTTTCAACAAAAAAAATTCAAAATTAATCCTTTTTGCCTTATCTCCGTACTTCCTTGATAATTTTTGTTGTCTTTTCACTGATTTGTTTTTTTCTATTCCCAATTTCCCTCAACTAAAAAATGTTTAAAAACAATTTGTTTGGGAAAACAATTCCTGTGAAAAGCAGTTGACTCATTAATCCTTTCTAAGCCCCTTGACAGTGGTGGAGACCAGACGCTATTATTAGCAGAAGTGGGAGTTGCTCTCTTCCTTTTGAAGTTTGCTAAGTGGGATAATTAAAATGTATCTAGGGAAGCGAAGAGAGCTGAGCCTTCAATCTGATGGGGCGCTGAAGGTTTTTATTATCTCAGGATTTCATTGAAGCATTCTCCTCTATAGCTTTGCATGTAACTTCTCGCTTCTCTCCCATGTTCTGCTGCAGGATCTGGCTCTCCTAGCTTCACGAATGTGCAGACTGCGTTGTACCAGCCCCAGCCTCAACAGCCCCAGCCTCAGCCGTATGGCCAGTGCATAACCGATAATGGAGTGGTTTACTCCGTGGGTATGCAGTGGCTCAAGACACAGGGCAGCCAGCAAATGCTGTGCACCTGCCTGGGCAATGGAGTCAGCTGCCGGGAAATAGGTATGAGTGTGTGTTTAGTGCCTCTTCAGGCCAGTGAGATCTTTGGGGCTGCCCTGTGGTTTAGTTTCAAAGTAGAATCCTTTTGTGTGTGTATCTGAAGTGTCTTCTGAGAAGAGGACTCACTGGAGAAAGATGCAAGGGCTGAAGAAATAGTTGGTTATTTGAAGCTTGGTTCTGTAGGGCAGAAACATTTCCCTCAGCAGGTTATATATAACTCACTGGGAAAACAGAGCCCTTGGGAAGCAGCATTAATAACTTTATTCAAATTGAGCTGCAATAATGTACGTTTGGAAAAGAATGTAAAAGAATGACACAGCTGTGGAGCTAAGTCATCTGGTGATGTGTGTTGGCCCAGGTCCATGGCAGTCGATGTGGGTTCGCAGCAGCCAGTGACTTGGCCCAGGGGGGGCTCTTGCTTTTTTAGAGCCCTGAGATTTGGGGATTGCTTTAAGCCAGAGTCTAATCCTGTGATTTGCTTGTTTTAAAGCTGTGACCCAAACATACGGTGGCAATTCTGGTGGAGAAGCTTGTGTTCTGCCTTTCACTTATGACGGGAGGACTTTCTATTCCTGCACCACTGAAGGACGCTCAGATGGGCACCTCTGGTGCAGCACCACTTCCAACTTTGAGCAGGACAGGAGATACTCCTTCTGTACTGAGCAGAACGGTAAGTTCCTCTCAGGTGGTCTTCACATGCACATGCCCCTCATGCGCAGGTGGAGGAAGGAGCAGAGAACAAAGGGACAGGCTGCCTGGACAGTTCTGGTAGCCTGGAGAGACTCTAGGCATGCTCAGCAGTGAGGAAGCCCTGTGAATGAAGGGCTGCCTGGAGTCAAGGCACTGTTGTGATCTTGGCATCTCTGGAGGGTGCTCAGGGTGATACAGATATAGCCTCTGTGTCCTGTTTTCTCTCCTCTGAGCTGACCTTAGCGGGCATACCTTGTCAGGACAGAGCTTTAGCCCAAAGGATACTTAGATGTTGCCTTTGCTTGGCTGAATTGCCAGAGCGATGCCCATATTAGGCTGTGCAGAGGAGGATATCCATGGAGTACAGCTTGTGCAGTCCTCTGTCTGTCTCTCCCTCTGTCCTGACCATCCAGCAAGGTTGCCATATATAGCAGTAATTTTAATGTGATTTGTGATCACTGATCAAGAGCTGGCGCATGAGTAATGCAGCAGCGTTCCCTCTTGTCTGTGGATGGTCAGTGTTGCCTTCACAGCGCAGATCTACCTGTGTGGTTGCACTTCCTGGAAAGCCCATCAGACATCCATGGAACAGCATCCAGGCAGCTCCTCTGGGAGGAGAGAACTTTTCACATTCCCACATGAAAATACTGCTTCTTGCTCTGCGTAGATGGTTTTTACTCTGTTGTTTTTTTTCTGATAAGAGTCAAGCCATTCTCTACAGCACACACAATATTTTCTTTAAAAAAAAGTTCACCAAAAAGAAAACCCACCCCACTGTCTCTGTCCCCACACACATCCTTGTTTTATTGAGACTTTTTGTAATACGTGGTGGGGAGCGAGAAATATCAATGCAGAAAAACTTCAGCAAATTCCTCTGTGTTCTCCACTGTTTGTAAAGCAGAGTTACTCAAGAGGTGAGTAGTTCAGGTCGATTACAGCCCTCTTTCCACTGCTGCTTGCAAAATGTGAAGCTTCCAGCGTGCAGAGAGGTTTTGACTTGTCCTGTTGTACATGACTAAATTGTAACCCTTTCCTGAGGGCTAAGGCTTCGCTTTAAGCCAAAGAGCACAGTTGGGTAATAGCCTCAGTCGGATAATACAGTTAGGCTGAGAACTGTGCGTTTATTTGATTCCCTGGGCTTTGGCACAAGGGGTCTGCAGAGCTACTCCCCAAACACAGTAAGCTTTGGTTTTCCCAGTTTCCCAGAAATTCCCATGGCTGGCTCCATGACTCCTTCCAAAGCAATGTTTGAACTGAATTGACCTTGCGCAAGGCTTATGTTTCCAGATTGGAATTAATTAAAGCCAAAAAAAGAGGCCCGTGGATAATATACAGGGTTCATGTGGAGAAAAAACAGTGCTAGTTTTGATTTGTTTTCCACGCTCTTCTATGCGTGCTGAGGAGAGTGCAGGCTTCATTTGCATCTCTTTTCACTTTTGTACAGTTTTGGTCCAGACACGTGGTGGCAATTCCAATGGTGCTCTGTGCCACTTCCCCTTCCTGTACAACAACCGCAACTACACTGACTGTACTTCTGAGGGACGGAGAGACAACATGAAGTGGTGTGGAACCACAGAGAACTATGACGCTGACCAGAAATTTGGTTTCTGCCCTATGGCTGGTAAGGCTGAGGATCATAAAGGCATTATGGCATACCCATAAGTGGTTCTTTGAGCTGGAAAGTAAGGAACTGTCTGTCGTTGGTCGGTTATTGATGGCTTCCACTGAGCTGCATCCCAGCGCAAAACTCCTGAAGGCGTTTTTGAAGTTTTGTTCTGCCTGGGTTTTTTTGTTCTGTTTTTTCCCCCCACCGACCACCTATAGCAGAGACTTAGGCAATGCCAGGAGAAGGCAACTTTCATTACTACTTTGCTACAAGCCAGTAGTAGGCACGCTTCTCAGCTGGTGCGAACTGTTGTAGATCTGTTGGCAAGCACTGCAGTGCTTTGAAGCAAGTGAGGTGTTTATCTTGCACCTACCAAAGCTGCTCTCTCATAATTTATCACTTCCTCTTGCCTGATCCGTGGTTAGGAATAAGTTTGTACTTGCTGTATCAGTGTATTACCCTGAAAG
>JAVSBS010003198.1:11267-31454 GCA_033124195.1 Coracias cyanogaster
TTTGTACTTGCCCTATCAGTGTATTACCCTGAAAGTGGCAATAATGTCAAAAGATTTGGATACTGTGATCCCTTTGTACAACCCACGTCTTGTCTCTGTGATGTCAGGAGGGGACATGGGGCAGGGAATGTGGCTATGAGTTCTTAAATGAAAGGCGTTTGGTAACTAATGGCAGTGCAGCATCTGAGTCCTTAAACAGCTTGGGGAACACACAGGTCATCACGTGGTTATGTTCATATAAAGGCATGTGTGTAACGAGCGGCTTGTTTCACACTGTACCCTTTGGACATTGTATAGAAGCTATTCCTAGTAGCTTTCAAATGAAACTTAACATGAGTGAGTCCCAACAAGGGATCTGCACTTGGAGAATGTCATCACCCAGCAAAAATGCTGTTTGAAATCAAGTGGGTCTTGCCTAAAGCTTCCTCCTTAAGGTGCAGAAGCCACCACACAGTATGAAGGGGCATTGCAAATTCTCTAAGCCCTCAAGATCTGTTAATTCTAGCCACATAAAATATCCTCGTGCTTTCTTCTCAACCAGCCCATGAAGAAATCTGCACAACCAATGATGGTGTCATGTACCGTGTTGGGGACCAGTGGGATAAACAGCACGACATGGGCCACATGATGAGATGTACTTGTGTAGGAAATGGCCGTGGAGAATGGACTTGCATTGCCTACTCACAACTCAGAGGTACTGATTTTCACACTGATGTCACCACTTTAAGCGTTTGAGAGGTGGGAGAAACTGTTCTTTTTTTTCCCATTACTGTGAGCCCAGACTCAAGAACTGTTTATTACGAAGCTTTTCTGTGGAGTAGAAAGGGGATCGGAGGAGATAGGTGAAGTTCCTATATTGTTTACATGCTGCAAAAGTCGTGTTCCAGCCTTTGCAGGCTAGCAAGCAGAGGCAAACCTTGATGAGCTCAATCAGTAGGTATCCCTATCTCCTTTTGTCTAGGAAGTAGCACTACTGTGACTTTAGAAGGCTCAGCAGAGGCACTTCCCCCTCTCAAGAACAGACAAAACCCCAGACTAGTCTGAAGCTTGAATGCCGAGCCGTCCTGTTTTATTGTTCTGCAGTGAAATTTTCAATTCCTCTGTGCTGGATTAGCCCTTTGCTGGCTAATCTATATGAAAAGTTGGCAGGAGAGCACTGAGATTACTCTTGTTTATTTACTTATTTATATGAGTGGTCCAAGTGGAAAAGTGCTTAAGCAATACCAAAAAAAGAAGACTTAAAAGCACAGACATTTGATCATCCTACAGCCAGCTCACAGCATTGGCTTCATGTCTGGAAAAGGCAGGGGGGTTGCTGTCGAGCGGCCAAGAAAGGGCTTTTAACACCACTGCTGAAATGGGATGTAATTTATAGGGAAAGGCTCACTCAGGGGCTCTGGAAGGGTTTTTTTTCCTACGCGTTTCCTTCAGAACAGTGCAAAATGCACTGCTGAAAGTTCTGGTCTGTGAAACTCCTTTTTCCGTAGACACAGCTAGTTCTCTGCAGTTTCATTCTGGAATTAAAGTGGTCTTTCTTGATGAGGGGGGCTAGAGATATTTTGCTTTTTTTCAAAGTAGAGCAGCCAGAGAAGGTCCTTAGTGCCCAGCAGAGGCTCTTGAGCACCGCTTGGTTTATCCTGACGCCATGCCCTTGGTGTGGGAAAGTATGATGGGGAATGAAAGCCTGGGATTAACTGAGTCACCCCCCCAAGGCCAGATGATCTGTGATTGACTCCGGAACTGAACTTTGGTCTCTTGGGTCTCCGTTAACAAAACAATATGCTTCTGGGGTGGTTTGCATGTTTGTTTTGTCTTTCTGCTCCTTGCCATCATTAGACTGGTGTTAGCAATTCTGGGCTAGAGCACAGATTGAGACGTCACTGTGGGCCTAATAGACTGCTCACATTGTAGTTAAGCATGGGATTGGGATCTGGTTGCTGTGTTTTGAGGGAATGGAAGATTAGTAGGCACCAGTAGCATCTTGAATGTATAATAGATGTGCTCCTGTCTTCAGATTACTAAGTGTAGCAGCAAAATGCAGATACCCAGCAAAATAACATCATGAGGATGTTTGTACCTCTTCATGGTATCCTTATGAATTTGGAGTAGCCCTTTTCTCTGTGTAGTTCTAAGCATTTCAGACAGTACTGACTGAGGTATTTCCATCTGGACTTTCTGCAGAGGAGGTAGGGAGAGTCTTTGTGTGCTCTTTCAGATTTTCTTTTGCATGTGGAATCTGCCAAAAGGACCAGCCAGGTAGTTCTGTAGTTTGAGTAACATACGGTACTTCAGACTGCATCCTTTAGACATCTTTTCTGCAAGTGCTGCTTTTTTGCCCACTGCTGATGAATGAACTGGGGAGCAGTGGTGTGTATGCAGCCACCTGATCAGCTGCGATGACCACAGATATCAGAGTGCTCCCTTTCGCATGAGCAGAGCTTGCCACGGTCAGCCTCTGCCAACTGATCAAGAGAGAGGAACGATGTGCCAAGCGGAAGGATTTTTATCTTAACGCTTAGAGCTATTGCTGACAAACCATCTCTGCGCTTTCTCGAACAGACCAGTGCATCGTGGACGGTATCACCTATGATGTGAACCAGACCTTCCACAAGCGTCATGATGAGGGGCACATGCTGAACTGCACATGCTTCGGCCAGGGCCGGGGGAGATGGAAATGCGATCCCGTTGGTAAGTCACCAGCTGTCCCCGCTTGCCCAGCACGCTTGTAGAAACTGCTTGTGGTACGGTGAAACTGGTGTGGGAATTTGGGCCCGGGTTTTGCCCACTTCCTGCCCTGAATTACAGAACTTCAGAAGTAGAAGTAACACTGGTTTTGCTGCAGGGTGAGTGAAAGGACATTGCTAGTTTTAAGGACGTACGCTTGGTTTATCAGACACGCCACGGAAGTCAATGATGATGGATTGTGGCAACACGCCTCTTAAAATGTAATGTATTGTGGTAACAGGGCACATTAGTCTCAGGCTGGGATGATTTGACTGAATTCTGGTACTGAGCTGTTGGCCTAGCAGTCAGGGTGTCTGACTGAACCCTGATAAAACAATATGCAGCTAAGCAGTGATGCTGGGATCAGTTTTTTCCTTTAGCCTAAAATCTTTAGGCCTCCTCACTGAACTCAGAAAGGAGCACCAGCATGTATTAACTTACCTTGGACTAAATTGATTTTTTTGGCTGCCCTTTGTTCTGGCAAAGAGAGAAAGCTCAGGATGAGAACACGTGTTAATAGCACTCTGAGGTTAGCTAAAACCATCCTGGTTCTCTGCAGGAGTGAGGAGATTTCATCTCTTCTGCTTCCCCCGCCTTCCCTAGTGAACCTTGATTTGAAGATAAGAACTGGCTGTTTGGTTTGCAATTACTAAATCCAAGATAACTTAAAACTGTTGCCAAGAAAATCTATTAGAAAGTACTGGTGGTTAAGTTCTGCTTTATTTACAGTAATATCTGTACAGATTTACTGAGGGAACTTGGATTGTAAAGCTCCTGAAAATTACTGTGTAAAAAGTAGAGGGGGGTGATTTCAGCTATCTGTAGAGGTGCAATCTGTTTAATTTTGTTGGCGCTCTCAACAAGGCTCCTGTTTTTCCAAGCAAGCAAAATGCTAGTTCTCACTGAAAATCTCCATTGAGCTAGAAACAACGGCATACATCAGACTAGAAAGTGTACTGAAGCGCTGGTACTGTGTTGTATTTACAGTAGCTAAGATGATTCTGGGATTTGATCTGTCCTCCTTTGGTTTATGTGATGGTAAATCTGGAAAGACTCTGCTGAAAATTAATGGGTCACTTTGGACTTATAAAGTGTAACTGAATTCTGCTGAAGCCAGTAGGACTTTTGCCATTTATTTCCTTGAGAGCAGCACGGTTTAGCTTTTGAGAGATGAACTTAGTTGACTGGAGCAGAACTGGGCTCCACAACAGATAGTTCAGAATAAATCCTTTCTTGGAGGAACACCCCATTGACTTCCCTGGGAAGTTTGCTGGGTGGGTGGACTGTACTTGACAGTACCTTAAGAAATAAATCACAGCTGAATTAGCCCCCTAGTATGTAACTTAACACATGCAGTGATATATCCAGAACCTTGATTCGAGATTCTGTTTCTGTTACCAGTTTCTCTTTATGTAACTGTATTTGCAGATAAAGATTGGTGTTATATTGCTTTGTGCAAAAGGCTCTTGTGGCTACTCTTCTGTGGTCAGCACAGACTTGTCACTATAGTTTCAGTATCACACAGTGGTTAACTGTCTCTTTTGTGCCTTTAGATCAGTGCCAGGATTCAGAAACCCGTACTTTTTACCAAATCGGAGATTCCTGGGAGAAGCACGTCCATGGTGTCAGATACCAGTGCTATTGCTACGGTCGTGGTATTGGCGAGTGGCACTGCCAGCCCCTGCAGACCTATCCTGGTAAGGAACCCGAGAGATTACTAACTCATCTGCTGAGTAAGACACGAGGAAAGCAGTCTGTCCACCCCTCACCTCTCCAGGTTTCTGTATGTTATTCCTTTTTAAACAAGACCATTTCCCCCCCTCCCTTGGCAGTTGCAAATAGGTATCATGATGATAAAGAAGGGGCCAGGCTGTTAACGGCTGTTCCTGAGGCCGGGGTTTAGAGAACTGTGTCAGTTCACACAACATCTTGGGTTTACCTTGTCTCTTGGTATTCAGTGATATTACACCCGCAACGTTCAGTTCCTGTTGCGTGAAACTCTTACATGTGTTGTCTTTCCTTTTCCACCCACTACAGAAGCAAAATCCACCATGGAATGAAGCATTTTTCCCAAACAGTGCTCTGAAGAAATTAAATATTTGAACTTCTGTTTGCCCAGTCAGTTCCAGGAAATCTTTATAGGGACAGGCAGTGCCTTTTTGTTGGCTTGTTCTATTCCAGTTTCCTGAACAGAACATAAAGGGAACCTCTCTGCTTTTTCCTGTTTTAAGGTTGCAACTGCTACTGTCTTAACCTGAGTAAGATGAAGTATTAAGGCTGTGTTTTGGCTTCCCTTTTGGGAGGAGAAGACTGTGCTCATGTCATTGGTTCCCCAACCCAACTCTGAGCATAGGTGTGGAGATTGGATGTAGCCGTTGCAATGCAGAGGCGATTCTCTGCTTTTATATCAAGATAGGTTATGAAAAGTCTGTTCACTCACTAGCTGCAATGTATTTATGCCCCAAAGTGCCCTGCAAGGTCAGAAGGGGAATGTGAGGCTCATTCAGAAAGAGGGTTTTAATGTACCTGCTGTGCTGTAGAAGGGGACTAGCCTCTTTGAAATCTGATCCAACATGTTTCACATCAGTAAGGTGAGTACCTCTTCTCTGCCTTGCTGCACGCCTGTCATACAGAAGGTTTGTAGCAGCACCCTGTTGAACCTGATCTATACTCAGCAGTGTTGTTAATGAACTGACAGCGTTTCTATCCGTGGCCGTACATCTGCTTAGCCACAGATGGGGCAGAAGGACACTTGGCACGCAGAGCTGTGGTCTGGCCTTTCTTTGGGGCAGTAAACCAAGGAGTGCAAGAATAGGAAGCAGGCCTTCTTTGGACTTTTTTTTTCCTTGAGTTTCTTACTGGGGCTTGCTGAGCTTCATTGACTCCTACCAGACTGCTTAAACAAACATTTCCCTGAGCTATGTGAAATATGCGTGCTTCCAGACTGGAGACCAGGGCTTTGGGCTTCTTTAGACACGAGAGTGACTGAAAATGTGTAAATAAACCAAATCTAATGTTTCTGAATGTAGGTTTGGGGTTAGATGAGCTTTGAAATGTTCTGCCTGTGGGCATAGGTTTGTTTGCCTGGAAGTCATGTTAAATATGGAGCAGGTATATATGTTACACAGTTATCCAAATAAATTATAATTAGAAATGTTGGGAGAGGGAGGTGAAGGTATTTAATGCCTAGAACGAGAGACTTTCCTGCAAATTCCAGGGTGCTCTTTGCTGGGATTTTCAGAGGTCAGTGCTGCTGAGATTCAGTGAAACCACCTCAGCAGGGCTGGGAGGGACTGAAAGGAGAACCAGGGGATCATAAACTGTTTCTTTCTCTGGAGAACTTTGTGGAGAAAATACACCTGAGCCTGATCTAGCACTAGAGAAAATATAAACTGAACTTAGGTTTTCATGAGTTTGTGGGCCTGATTATTCTCAAGACTTCCATCAACCCTTCTGGTGTGTTTTGTTGTGCAGAAGACATGCCTAACTGCCTGTGGAGTGTTCCACAGTGTCATGAAAACTCAGTGTTTCAAATCGGCTGATTAAGAAATGTGGTAAAATAGTAAAAGCCTAGTGTCTCTTTGCAGGGTGTATTCAATGTCAGGTCAGGAATTTGCCCTCACTGTGCCACAAGATGAGACCTGGATTTGGCAAACGTTTGTCATCTGTTTCCCTGCTCCCATTGCAGAGGATGCTAATTGATGAGAGCAGTTGGTTACTGAGAACTGCCTCCACTTGAACAGTACGACTTTGCTTTGCAGACTTTTTCTATACTAGACCACTCCAGTTTTCTATTTCGTTTGATAACTCACAGGAAATTAACCCAAACAGCGCATGTTAACTTCCCCCCGCCTCCCCTGAGAATATATTCTAATTCACCAGTTTTCTCAGTAGTGATGAAGTGTGGAGGATAGACAATGTATCTTCTTTCCCATGTATAGAAATAGTATGTGAGCCATGCAACTTTCTTGCTTTTTGATGACTCCACAACAAAAGCAGAAGAAAAGCATCCCCAGTGTGTTAAAAATAGCATTTATTTTTTTCAGGGTCAAGTGGGCCTGTCCAGGTAATCATCACAGAGAGTACCAATCAGCCAAACTCCCACCCCATCCAGTGGAACGCTCCTGAACGGTCTCACATCACCAAGTACATCTTGCGCTGGAGACCGGTGAGTGCCACATTCATCATCGTTCATTCATCAAACATCGTTAATTTGGCTTTTTCTGGTGTCTGAAAGAAGTGGCTGACACAATTTCAGCAAACTTCAGCTGGTAATTCAGTGTCCTTGTCCTGTTGAGGTCAACAGTTACTCTGAGGATCAAAGCCAGCCAGTGCTCTATAAACAACATATTCCTGCCCAAGCTTTGCTGGCCCCTGTGTTTGTGAAGTATCATTAACCAGAGCACCAGCACAATCAGCAGACAAAGTTATATCCTTCCTAACTTTAATGTAAATCCTCATGGAAGCTTCTTCATCCTAAAACATTAAGTACCATGTGCATATTCAGAGACAACCAGGATAGATTTTATCCTGTGGCTGAGGAGGTAAAAATGAGTAGGATATGAAGATATAAACAGCTAGCATAAGATTAAACACACAGTCATCTCCTATCTTCTCTGAAGCCTAAACAAGAGCTGGTTAACCACTGCTTGTTGGCTGATTCATATTTTAGGAATGGTTTGGTTTAACCAACGTGGATGAGTTGTGTTACAGTTCCCCTGAGCACAGCTTCAGAAAAGACCACTTAATGATTAAGAACATTAGTACCTTGATGCTGCCTGTTATTAAGAGAACAATAAAGGCCCTGATCCAAAGCCATTAAAGGCACTCAAATCTTTTCACTGACTTCAGTGTATCTTGGATCAAGGCCTGAACAAAATGGACTTTAAAGCACTGGAGTACAAACCTCAGAGGATGGAGCATTAGTTTAGAGCTTCCCATAGAGTTCAAACGCAGGGTAGAAGGAAAGAACTTTTCTGTATATTGTTTTCGGATGATGTCTTAGAGCGTTACTGTGAACAGCCTTCAAATACGCATTTTCTAGCCATTCCTTCATGCCTTCCTGCGTGTTTGATAAAGGAAGGATTTTAGTTTACACGCGACAAATAATGCTCCTTTTAAAGGAAAAAGTTCAAAGCTAGATTGTTTTTCAGTTAACCCCAGTAAAACTTAATCACCCAAAATGTCACTAGCCCTGCTTCCTGGTGTACTTTTCTCATCTCCTTTGGCTTGATTCCATCTGCAATAGATGGATAGCTCTGCTTCGTAACCATGTAGCAGATTAGGTCACTAGAGATACCCCTGCTCACAGGTTGGGGAGTCCCTCACTGTTCGGTCCTTTTTCTTGCAGAAAAACTCTGGAAGGCAGTGGAAGGAAGCCACTGTCCCTGGCTACCAGAACTCCTACACCATCTCAGGCCTGAAGCCTGGTGTGATATATGAAGGACAGCTCATCAGTGTTCAGCGTTATGGCCACAAAGAAGTCACCCGCTTTGATTTTACCACAACCAGCACCAGTGCAGTGACAAGTAAGTTGGGTGGAGAGGCATCCAGAAAAACCCAGTCTCCTTCACTTAAGTCTTTATTTTGTGCCTCCCAGTTAACACAAGTTAATGGTGGTTAATTAAACCTCTTTTTCTCCTCTCTTGTAGGCAGCACTGTTTCAGGAGAGTCAACTCTTCTTCCTCCTGTGGTTGCTACTTCAGAGTCAGTCACTGAAATCACAGCCAACAGCTTTGTTGTCTCCTGGGTTTCTGCTTCTGACACCGTTTCTGGATTCCGTGTTGAGTACGAGCTGAGCGAGGAGGGCGATGAGCCACAGTATCTTGGTGAGACAGTATTTGAGTTCACTAGACCAAAGCATTGGTAACAGTACGTGGCTGTTCTCTGTGACAGTCGCTATAGCTCGCGTCAGCAGTCAGGATCTCTCTATCTTTCAGTATGATTCAATTAGGAAATGAGAGTGGTGGGACTAGCTCAGATTGAAAGCTCACTTAAGTTCATGGTCCTTTTTCCGTCAATGGCTGTCAGTTCATGTCCAGGGAAGAGTATGAGAACAAGGCAGGTATATAGCAATATCCCCTCAGAATACTGTCCCAAGATCCTACAGTGGAAAACTCCCTTAGCCAGGGCTGTACGTTTGTAATAACTGGAGGTAGACATACTCTTTTCAGCTCCATGAATTTGCTTTTTTTCATTTTGAAATCCTGTAAATGTACAAGCTTCCACAGCATCCTGAGGTGAGCAGCAGTGCAGATGAGAAGAGAACCAAATCTGGTTTTCGAACCTGCCACCTGGCTTATTTCCTTTGCTAAACCTTTGTCCTTCCATCAGAATAGACAGAGAAATCTTTCCCAAACGCTTTTGTGGCACCTTGTCACCTCATGGATGTCTGTTCCAGTCTGCCCTGTCCGTTGTTTTATTTGGATCAGACCTTACCTTTGATGTGAGGTTAAAGGCACTGGACTCACACTTAGGAATTGAATCCACTTTTCCAACATCTACTATAGAGCCAGTGTCACCACAACTTCATCTTAACTTTTCCTAATTTCCTGTCTTAGTGGTAATAGCAATATCTCACAAGGATTTGAGGTTATAGCTGTTTGGACATGAGTGCGGTAGAAGAACAATCCTCTGATGTAATAGTTCTCCCTGGACTGTTGCTCCACTGAACTCGCAGGCGTGGACTCATGAGCAGAAGTGGCTGCACTGGCACCATCAGTGCTGTCACCACCTTTCTTCTTTGCATACTGGCTGCCCGGGCAGCTGAGCTGTGTTGTGAAGCAGCTCCTGAGCTCATCCGTCTACAGACGGAGGCTTACAGGCAGATTGAAAGGCAATTCCCAGCTTCCCTTAACAATGTTTGGCTTCAGTCTGGCGGGTAAGGAGCTGCTTCGTGGGGAATTGCCTACATCTGGCATGTAGGTGGACATCTGGGGAAAGGGAGGCAGGGAGAGAAGTTCATCAGCCCTCCTAATGTCATTCTTCTCTGCTCATGAGTCAGTCTTTCCACATAACCTATTCATGTGAAAATTTTTCCATATATTTCTGTATTGAAAATCCACCAATCAGGGTATGAAAGGAGTACTCGGTTAGCGGAGGTGGCAAAACGCCAGCAGTGTGCAGTGGGCTGCTGCTCTAGCTGTCCTGCTGTATTGCACATCAAGCCTTGCTGTCCTAGGTGGTGTCTGCTTGTGGAGTGTGGAGACCTGCCCCAACTCTCTGCGCAACTTTTCTGATGTGGGCTAAAGACACAGTGCAGGGCAATTGCAGTTTTATTGCAGGAAGGCTGTGATTCAGCCCAGATGAAAAGTCTCAATTATTTCATTTGGAGAGAAAGCAGGAAGGTAGAATTGCTAAGGCAATTTTATCTTTCCTGTCTTCCTTAGATCTTCCAAGCACAGCCACTTCTGTCAACATCCCTGACTTGCTTCCTGGTCGCAAGTATATTGTTAATGTCTACCAGATCTCTGAGGAAGGAGAGCAGAATCTGATCCTGTCTACCTCACAGACTACAGGTATGTGTGGGTGGGTGTTGCTGCACTTTGAAAGCTGTTGTTATTGTTTGCTTTATTTTTTTTGTTACCTCTCATCCTCATGCTTGCTCTACTCCTCTGTTTATTGCCTTAACCAGCTCCTGATGCACCTCCCGATCACGCCGTGGAAAGTGTAGATGACACATCCATCGTCATCAGCTGGAGCAGACCACAGGCTCCAATCACAGGTTTGTCCCATTGCTGGTTGCAAAATGGGTGTGCTCCAATCTAGGTAAAAAAGAAAATGAAGTATAGCCATGGGACAGAGGGCCAGCATGTGATTCTGCCCAGTCTGACAGCAGCTGGAAAGCACATGGGCAGTTTAGCGTTTGCTTGGTTTCTGCACCAAGCAATTCAGGAGGCTGGATGCAAAACAATGGATTTGTGTTAAATAAAACCACGTCCCACAACCTTCTCTTTGTCATCCAGACTATCCCATAGCAAGAGGGAGACCTGTATAGACCTACATACACATGTCAAAACTCAGAGATATTCTAATCCATGTCAGATTATGCTTTGTAAGGCATTATGAGTGTGTGATCTGTAGATGGGATGTGAGCGCAGGCAAGCCACAGGCCCTGCTGAAGTTCAGGACTATTTTTATGAAGACTCAGTGGGGAGATCAGTTTAGCCCTCATTTCCAGCATTCTTTGTTCAGCCTTACTGTGTCTAAGGACTATATATACTTCTCTTGCTTTAGGCTACAGAATTATCTACACACCATCCGTGGAAGGCAGCAGCACAGAGCTCAACCTGCCTGACACTGCAACCTCTGTAACGCTCAGTGACTTGATGCCAGGTGTCCAGTACAACATCAGCATCTACGCAGTGGAAGAAAATCAGGAGAGTACTCCTGTCTTCATCCAACAGGAAACCACAGGCGTCCCACGCACAGGTAATGGTCAGCACATGCCAGACATCAGTCATGGAGTTTAGTGCATGGAGCCAAATGACAGTGCAGGCTCACGTTGCTCTAGCTAAACCAGTCCTTAAACAGAGACAATTCTGGGTTTTGTCATTGTTGTGGTGGTTTTTAATTATAAATGTCACTGGTATTGAAGTTCTGTAGTAAAGTCACATTAGCTTATGAGCTGACAGTCAGGCCACCACTCTGCATTAACAGGGCTGTAATTCCTAGGGATCAGACTGCAGGCAGGTCAAAAGGTTGGTCTTTCATTGTGTCTGTGGAAAACGGAGATTAAAGTTTCCTAAGTTGTCTTAAGGGGATTGTGCTAAGAGATCTTCTTAAGAGCCTGGTAAATCGTTTTGCCTCAGTACTGCAAATGTGTAAGGTTCTGTTCTCAGATACCCCAACACAAATCCAAGTAGTTCACCTGACTTCACCCTCTCCCTTCCAGTCTGAACCGTTATTTTTGATGGCAGTCAGTGGCGATGGGAGATTGCTCAGCATTGAGCGATGTGCCGAAATAACATGATATGATCTAAACTTGAGGCACCCACAATTTAAAAATAACTACTGGTTTCAGGGTTCTTTATCCAATTGGGCTGAAGAGCCAAACCAAAAGAAAGGCTAGTGAAAGAATTGGGATCTGATGTGGTAGCAGTGGAATTTGGTGGTCCTGCAAAGTTGCATGCACGTGTTTGCAAATGGGAATTTACCAGGAATGAACTCAGCTCAATGACTTTATGGTTTGGCATCTGTGTCTTCCAAAAATGTGCGTTGGTTAACCTTAGGGCAGTATCGGTCCTAATCTGAAGAAACATAATTTGAATTCAAGGGCACAGTACCGCAGGTCAGCACAGAGGGAACTGGAGTTTCTTTGACTACAGTCAGGCCAGACCAGCCCCTGTACTTGTCTAATGATAAAAGATGGATTTTAAGTTAATTATAGACAGTCAGAACATGCCATGGGTTTTGAAAACCCTGCCTTTTAATTTTAAAAGGAGGTTCCTGTTTCTGGCCCCTGAAGTATCATCTTTCTTCCCCCTCAGGCTTTTGGTTCTGCATATACTTGAAGTTCTGTAGCATATTACATCTGGTCTTTCAATTCCTTCTGTGACAGCAAGATACCTTTTGTGACTGAAGGCATAAAATACTTCAAACTACGTAGTGACATTTTGAATTGTCTGCTTGAGTACTGTCTGGGAACGTGTGTATACATGTTTACAGTAAGGTTACCATGGTGTTTTTAATTTGCTAAATATTCTTGGTCTAGCTATTGTTCTATCAAAATTAACTTTGGTTTTCTCCCATGTAAACCTACAGCTTCTCCTGCCAATTGCCAAGTACTCCCTCTAACACTGTTCTGTTGCTCTGCTTTCAGATGAAGTGCCTTCACCCAAAGATCTGCAATTTGTGGAGGTTTCTGATATCAAGATCACCATCATGTGGACCCCACCACAGAGCCAAGTGTCTGGCTATCGAGTGGAAGTAATTCCTGTCAATCGTCCTGGCCAACATGGCCAGAGACTGCCTATCACCAGGAGCTCTTTTGCTGAAGTTATTGACCTGCTCCCAGGAACAACCTATCTCTTTAAGATCTTTGCCGTGAACCAAGGCAGGGAGAGCAAACCTTTGACTGGAGAGCAAACTACCAGTAAGTGTCTTTCCTTCATGCTTTTCTCAACCTTTTGAAGTGCATATTTCTCTGTCGCTTAGAGAAATATATAAACAGAGCACTTAAAGTGCAACAGTTATAGCCCAGGAGGTATCCCATAACTCGGATGACAGGGCTGGGATTTCATTCAGTCAGACAATGATCTCTTCAGCAGATTTATCCTCCTCCAGGGCTTTCCAATGGGAGTTTAACTCTCATGGCACTTTAAAACAATTTTGTATGGCTGGAATTCAACTTTTTTTATTACTAGCTGAGAATTGATGGGCCCTGCAGTTCTTTTACAGTGCAGATCACAGCCTGCGTTTTATTTATTTTTTTATTTTTCAAGATACCTTAGGGCAGATTTCAGCGTGACTTCGGAGACTTGCTGAGATGATTGCTCTGAAAATTCCTATCTCCTTTCTGACAGCTACATACCTATTTGGCTACATACCTGTTTGGCTCCCCTGCAGCAGCTCTGCATGCACGTGTAAGGACAGGCCTTGTCGTTAAAAGGACTGTATTCCAGCTTTGCCACGTCGGGCCCGGCTTTCCCAGGCTGTCTCACCACCCCAGAAATTTTACTGTCATTCCAGTACAACCTGGGGAACTGTTGACAAGAGCCAGGGAGAGCTTACTTTTTTCAGGAAGGGTTGTGCAGGATCTCTCCAAACCAGACTGCTAATAAAGTAGTGGCAGTGCAGCCTGTTACCAGTGTGAGGCGAGGTGGCAAGAAGACTACACAGTCTATCGGGCATTGCCTTTTGCTTTGCGGAAGTGCAGAGAAGAGAGGAGCGGTGGCTGGGCAAGATGTAGGCTTTCAGATGGAAGAAGAGGAGTTTAGCATGGCTTTAGGTGCTTATATCCATTTTTGATCCAAGAGAAGCACGTAGAATCATAAAATCATTTTGGTTGGAAGTGAGCTTCAAGATCATCAAGTCCAGCCGTTAACCCAGCACTGGCAGGTCATCACTAAACCATGTCCCTCAGCACCACAGCTACGTGGTTTTTCAATTCCTCCAGGGACAGTGACTCCAGCACTGCTCTGGGCAGCCTGTTCCAGGCCTTGACAACCCTTTTGGGGAAGACATTTTTCCAAATATCCAATCTAAACTTCCCCTGGCACAACTTGAGGCTGTTTCCTCTTGTCCTATCGCCTGCTCCCTGGGAGAACAGACTGACCCCACATCAGACAGAACCTGAGATGTGGTTCATTTGGGCAGACCCTGTTTATTGGGCAGTAGAAGGGTGACTGGGTGTTTGTGGTGTTCTTTGACTGGGTCATGTTATTCCAAGGACTGAAGTTCAGCTATACACATCTGCTACTGTTCTAATGCTTTTCAGTGAATGGCAGTGACACTGGAGAATCCAGCCCAACTCTGAGAGGAAAGGAAATGGGATAATCTGTGAATATAGCCATGCTGTTTGAGAAATACTATTTACTTACTTCCATAAAGTTAGGAGCCATGAATAGTGCCTCTTACCATCTCCCTTGACCGTGCAGGGAGCATGGGATCCTTGTGTTTGTCCTTTGACGTGGGTATCTGATTTGAGTGTCACATAGGTGGTGTGAACACCCTCCCTCCTCTTTCAAGTGAGGCTTTCAAAAGCAAGGATGTGACTTAGGAGTCTTTAGAACAAGAAGGGCTCAGTTCCCGGTTAGATCTGTAATTTCTGGTGGTTATTTTCAGGAACCTTGGCTAGGTGTAGAGCCCCTCTGAAAGTCCGCACGCAGAGGTGTACCTCGGAGCATAAACATTTGATTGAGACAGCTAGCTACAAATGTCTGGAATCATTTTCTATAGGCTATGATCATCCCCTTAACTGCTTTCCCTAAACCACATTTCAGAAAGTATTCACATAAATTGCATCCTGTAATCGAAAATCCTGGGAAACAGAAATCATTCAGAGTTCCCAAGGAAAACCCTGCAGCACAAGCCTCTTCCCACGGTGTAAATGTGATTCTCTTCTTGGCCTTCCGTTAAAAAGCAGTCCACAAATAAACTCTGAGCGTGTGTGGTGTTTTAATCTTCCCCTTTCTCCTTTAACTATGGGGAAAGGAAGTGATATAAGTCGTAATAGAGCTGAAAAATTAAATTGTGCAGAAGGGAACTGACTGTAGGCTACAGATCAGAGGAAGATACAATCCTTGTCAGATGAGACTAAGCACAGATCTAAGTACCAAGAAGAGATAAAGCTCACTCTCAGCCTGTGGGTTGGAGATGGGCCTAAGGAGGGTCGCACTCATCCATTGTCTTTTAGAACTGTTGTGTGTGTCCATGCCCCCCCCCCGTCTTTGGAAGTGGTGGAAAAAGGAAGTCCTTGCTTCCTTTTCTCTTCCTTCTCAAAAGGAAGGAAAACAAAGGACAAAAACTGCTTCCCACTGAATCTCTGCAGGTGCTGAAAACATTAATTTTTATCACAAAATCATTATTTACTTGGGGAGAATGAAAAGCTTTTGCCATCAGAAAAGAGCATCGGTGGAATGTCTCCTCACTGCTCTTTAATCTCAACGTACAGTTGGGACCTGGAATAGATGTGGAAACTTGCCATGTAGATGCCATAAACTCTTCACTGTAGCCGGTGCTACCCTGCCTGCTGTGAGGGCAGGTTGCTTCAGTCTTTTCCCCTCTGAGCCTCATCTTTCTTGGCCAAAGGTAGCGACATCTCCATCATTCACTGGACTCCAGCACAACGCTGAGGAATCTGCGTTGCTTCAGCCTCTTGTTTATGTAGGTTTCTGGGTTATCAGTTTCAGCAGCTTCCCAGGGTTAGTGATAAAAAGCGCTGTTGCGTGGGTCCCAAGGGAGGGATGAGCATGCTTAGAATTGTTGTTTAGTCAGTTCCACGGTGTGATTATTTTTAAGTAGGTCTAGGAACTGGTTTTCTGCAGAAAGCCGCTGACTGTTACTTATTTTTAAGTTAGAATGACAAAGCTGGGGGTGTTTTGTTTTGGGAAGGGATTTTGAGAGGGCAGGGAGGCGGACTGGGCAAAGATTTAAAAGAATAAATCTTTTTAGTGAAAAAAGGCTAAAATTAGGTTTCCATGCGTATGCTGACAAGTCTAAACTGAGCTGAGGCTTAAAAAATGCTCAGCATTCATGAGAAACTGTTGAAATTCCTAAGTGTGGTTGGATTCATCTGTCTCGCCTCAGCCATTAGCCTGATGTCCCCATGGGACGGCAGCGACTCGAATCAGTGCAGCCCAGAACACACAGGTCTGCCTGGCCCAGCTTATTACTGGATTGCACTGAGGCATGGATATAGTTATTGCACTTCAATTTGCCGCTCTCTCACAGTCCTCACATTCTTTTATCCCTACTGTTGTACTTGCGCCCTAAGTGAGAAACAGAGGCTCAACAGCCTCATTGTACACCTGTGGTTTTTGCGTGGTTATGGCTGTGCTTTGGAAGCAGGGGTGAAGTAGAGCTTCAGCTGGGAAAGTGATGTATGTTACTCTTCTTCTTCCCCAGAGCTTGATGCCCCCACCAACCTGAGATTTCTCAATACCACGGAGCATTCAGTGTTAGTGTTGTGGACGCGGCCCCGTGCTGTGATCACAGGATACCGGCTGACCGCAGGTCCCACAAGAGGAGGTCAACCAAGGACCTACAATGTGGGACCTTCTGCCACCAAGTACCTTCTCAGGAACTTGCAGCCTGGCACCGAGTACACTGTGTACCTTGTGGCAGTTAAAGACGACTTGCAAAGTGCCAGAGAGACTGGAGTCTTCACAACTTGTAAGTACAACGGGCACATAATTCTCTTCCCTAACACCCCGGCTTTTCTTCAGAACTTATGCTGAAAGTGGCTATTGTGAATTGGTTTACAGAAGAAGCCTTTTGAAGTTGCGTTCCAGCAGAACTGCTTGGGAAATATTCCTTGTTCTTCTTTCTGAACTCTTTGGCAGGAAAAAGAGAGTTATTTGCATCAAAAAGCTTTTAGTAAAATTATACTTCAGCTTTTTGGTGATTAAAAACAAAAGGGAGAACTTAGTCCTGGTACCTCACTTCTTGTTTAACTGAATCACAGAGGAATTTAATTTTACTTGATCTTTCCAGTTGTTTGGGTTTGGCATGACAAATCAAGGAAAGCAAACAGCTCCCTTAAAATGAGCAAGGAATAATTAGTCTGTCATTTGTATAAAGCTGAAGGCAGTCATTTCTCAAGCCCAGTCATACCATCTAAGGCAGCTCAGCTGCAGCTACAGAAATTGATACAAACACTGCAGTCTACATTATTTTTTTTTTTTTTTGATGTTTCAGTCATCTGTGCTTGCGCTGTTGGCTTAGAAGAAATACTAAGCAAACTTTAGGAGAGACTTCTGTAAGAACCCACACAGATACTTGTAGAAAGACCAAACAGATTCGCTGTTTAAATGGTGAAGCAGTCATAGAAACGAAGAAAATTCAAAGCCATCCAAGCCCAGAACCACATCCTCTTTTCAAAAGAGATTGTGGTTCCTTTTAGAACAATGTGAAATTTAAATAAAAGTTCAGAGTTTTAATCAGAGTAACGCTGTTGATGTTGGCAAGGTGATCTTTGCTGACAGACAGCCTTATCTATAAATAATTCTCAATTAGGAGATGGTTGGTTATTTCAGTTGAATATTTGAATATTACCTTCAAATTCTGGCCTGTTTGAATGAAACTAGTCTGGTCTAAGACTATAAGTTCATAAATAAAGTCTCCTCATTAATAGCGAGGTCAACTCAGATTAAACTCAGGGGAGTTATTTAGACTGGTTCTGGTGTACACAAAGGCTTTGGCTTGGGTGATGCGCCTGACAGGTACCAACAAGACCACAGATGCTCGCTGGGACAGCTGGATGACAGACAAGGGTGTAGTGTTCTGATGATTGAATGGCATATGGTGGGCGAAGAAAAAAAAGCTGTTTTTTGCAGAACACTTTAGATACCATGCCAAAAACAATATTCTCCAAATTCTTGGGGTTGGATGCATAGAGGACTCATGAGGCCCAATTCAATAATTTTATTTTCCTGAACAGCAACAAAAGCACTGGCTATGATTAGACCACTTGCATACTCTTGTCTGTCAAGCCTAGCAGCAGACAAGACATCTGTCAGATCCCTCCCAAATCAGTGGATTTTCAGAAGTGCTAGAGTTCAGCACTCAGTACATACCTCTTGCTCTTTGGACTGCTGTAGGTCAGGTCTGTTTGATGCCATCACAGCAGCTAGAACTTAACTCTCGTCAATTCACTTCACAGATCAGCCTGTTGGCTCTGTTCCTCCTTTTAACACAGAAGTGACTGAGACTTCTATTGTCATCACCTGGACACCTGCCCCAAGGATTGGTTTCAAGGTAGGAGAAACTGAAGTGCCATCATTCTTTTCCCGCTTGCTTCATTGTGATAGGGAGGACAGATTAAAAAGTTGTTACTGTGGGCTGCAGTGAACATAATAGCGCAAAGGAAGGAGGTGCAAAAGAAATACTGCTTACAGGGGGCAGGTCTAGGTCACAGAAGCCAGTGCAAGCATGTCCTCTGGGCATCAGGTCAAGCTCCTCAGTGAGAAACCTAAAACACAAGTTACAGGATTAACAGTTGGTGTTGAGCATACAGGCCCATAGTACTCACGTGGGATGATAAATCCAGGTGCTGGGGTAGGAGATTTTGAGACTGAAAAGCAAATGCTGCTGCTTCTTCCCTGCAGCTGGGTGTGCGCCCAAGTCAAGGTGGAGAGGCTCCTCGGGAGGTTGTCTCTGATTCTGGCAGCATCGTGATCTCTGGCCTGACCCCTGGAGTGGAGTACACCTACAGCCTCACAGTCCTGATGGACGGCCAGGAGAGAGAGACTCCCATCATCAGGAGAGTGACTACACGTATGACACCTTTCCTTTTCCACAACTATTCCTTCTGCTTGCTTTCCCTGTGCTTCCCTGTTTTGTGGAAGTCAGTTCTAGTCTTTTCCTCCTGTCGTGGTCTGGAAGGTGTTTTTGATGCATAGCTGACAGCAGCAGTAGCTCATGCAATGCAGGGTCACAACTTCAGGAGAATTTTTAGCTAATTCTGAAGGTTGAGGATGTAGTCTGAGGAGGAGGGATGCTGTGGGAGCTACCATGATTCTCAGTGCCATAAATGACCCATTTTTCCGAATGCTTGCAGCATTGTCTCCACCTACCAACCTGCGCCTGGAGCCTAATCCTGATACCGGGATCCTGGTAGTCTCTTGGGATAGAAGCACAACTCCAGGTAACTATGTGAACTCACTCTATGCTTGAACCTCCTGTTGTACCAAAATGGTAATATTTGTTCGCGGTGCCCTGCAATTCATTAAGGAGCTTTTGATGGGAATCTTGCTGTTGAGTAATGTATGGAAAAATGTACGTATTTCTAGATGTATTCAAGGATTATGGTTCACAGTTAAGTATAGGTTGCCATAGGATTCGTCATGATTTACAGTCTGTGTAAAATGCTCCTGGAGTATGAATGTGTTTAAATATTTTGGCTGCTTTAGGGATTGAAGGATTTCTTCAAATATCCCTAGTGGTTAAAAAAAGTCCCGGGGAAGGAAAGCAAAGCGGACCAGAAGGATTTCTGGCAGCAAAGAATGAGTTCCTGTTATTGGGAGTAAGCATCTTGAACACTTCCTGCAAGTGTTCAAGGTGAACTCTTCTCCTGTGACAGCTGATGGGAGCTGTGCAATTGACTTCCATAAAAAGGGGATTGAAAACCCTTGAAAGCCCCACTCTCAGTAGATGTATCTTTTCTTGACACATCATGAGGTTTTCAGTTGGGTAGGGCCTCAAAGGGACCTGAAATTATGCTGGAATATGGGCACGTCTGCCTCCTGGGAAGCTCGTTTCAAGGTGCCTGACAACTCAGCCTCTTGCTTGCTGGGCTCAGGGTGGCAAAATCCTTTGTAAAACATGTGTTTGCTTCAGTTGTTTTGTATTGAGACCTGATGTAAATCATACAGCGTGAGATGCACACTGGTGTATCTGTCTTCTAGGCATCAGTGGGTACCGAGTGACCACTGCTCCTACCAATGGGCAGCAGGGCTCTACCTTGGAGGAAGTCGTCGGTGCAGATCAGACCACCTGCACCTTTGAAAACCTAAACCCCGGTGTTGAATACAACGTCAGCGTTTACTCGGTCAAGGATGACCAGGAGAGTATCCCCATCTCTGAAACCATCACACAAGGTAATGAAAGGACGAGCGGCTGTTTAAGCTACTCTAAGTCAAATTGCTGAGCCTGAGAGCAGAGTGCTTAGACTTTGTATTTACTCTCAAGAAGCAGAATAGCCATGTATCAACATGTGACAGAGCAGTTTAGTGCCCCTGCGGTTCCCTGCGTGGGCAGCCTACGTTGTCTGTCAACGGAGTGGTGGTATGAGTATGATGAGCT
>JAVSBS010003199.1:0-15229 GCA_033124195.1 Coracias cyanogaster
TGTTAGAATATATTTGGTAATAAACTTGTTAAATACTCATCAATCTCTGTGGTTGCCTACGAGCTTGTTGGGGTAGTATCTTGCCTTGCCCTCGATCCTCTTCCCCTTTTGGGAGGCAGTATGGACCCTGGCGCCCGGACCGCGACAGTGCCACTGCTGAAAAATTGCGGCAAAAAGCCACCATCCTCATAGTCATTATCATCGCCGTCGGAGAGACTCCGATCATGCCGAAAACCTGACAAGTCTCCACCATCATTGGAAAAGCCCGAGTCTGCTGGCCGAGTGTCATCGACCCGACCATTGCCACACACCAGAAGAGGGTAGAACCCGACATATACACGCACGCACGCACCACACCACACCAGGTTGACTAAGGGGGAGTGAGTGGGTGGGCGTGGAGTCCTTTGATATCGTAATATCTCCACAGAGTAAATATGGTTTTATTTGAATATATCTGGTAATAAACTTGTTAAATACTCATCGATCTCCATGGTTGCTTACGAGCTTGTTGGGGTAGTATCTTGCTTTGCCCTCGATCTTCTCCCCTTTTGGGAGGCGGTATGGATGCTTGCACCCGGACCGCGACAGTGGGTGATAGATTCCTCTGAGTTTGGTGGGTAATGTTTTACCGATCATTGTAAAAGCACAGTTTTTCATGGGGTATATACATGCTTTTTAAGCTTAAATTTTATAGTACCATATTGCATAAAAGAAAATATTCTACAGTTTTATCTTAATGTGAGTGGAACACAAAACAATATTTGAAAAATACTTGAAATCTGAACAAATTAGAAAATTATCTTAGCGTTAATCTTATGTGTAGTCCAAGGCTGGTTAACCTGGTGTGTAGTTATTGCTTCTTAGTTACTTAAAGTTTTCCTGGAGGTACACAGAACAGATAAGAGGCTGGGGAACAGGACAAATAGAACACATATTTATATGCCAACCCAAACCCAAAACTTTCACTTTTAGAAGAACGCTATCAAAGGGGAAATGGAAAACACGGACAAATGAGAGGCGTGAGTCTAATATGAGACCTTTAACTTAAAATATTTTAGATTATTTTATGGATAATCTGTTAAATGACCCTAAATAGGAGCCTGAATAATTTTGCCATCATACACAAGTTTTCTAGGAACAAGTGTGAATATAATTTCTTTAGTTACTCTTGTGATTATAGCAGTGACATTGATAAACTATGCCCTTGCCAGACAATGGCGATGATCCAGGTGCTTTTGACAATTTATCATATTACAGCCCTCTTTGGGAAATGACAAGTTATTGTTTTTTAACTCTCTAAACCTAATAGTGTTTAACGCAAACATTAGCTTTTTTAATAAATAGTTGCTTTATACTATTGACTGCTATTTTTCAACCAATATTTCTTATAACTGTACCACTGGTTTTCCACTAAACAGTCGTAAATTGCCCATTCTTTTTAATTCAGTATCTAGAAATAGTATACGGTATATAGAAATCACTAAACTCATAATCTGCACCCAAGAACAGTACAAAGGGCCCCATTCTTTACACATTTTCCTCCCCCAGACAAACAAAACCTCAAACTATCATATTAAAGGAATAAAAATGAGAGAATACTTAAAATAATTATGAGGCAAAACAATTCTTAAATCAAGACAGCCCTAATGCAGAAGGTTAGAGGTGCTCTTCTAGCTCTTTCTGTAACCAGAAAAGTTCAGTATACAATGTGATAAAACAAATAAGCATTTAAGATGCAATGTGAAGGAAGATACAACAGCTATCAGACCAACCTGATCTCCTTCTATGACCAGGTGACCCGCCTAGTGGATGAGGGAAGGGCCGTGGTTGTAGTCTACTTGGACTTTAGCAAAGCCTTTGAAACCATGTCCCATAGTTTTCTGCTGGAGAAGTTGGTGGCTCCTGGCTTAGACAAGTGTACTCTTCATTGGGTTAAAAACTGGCTGGATGACCAAGCCCAGAGTGTTGTGGTGAATAGAGTTAAATCCAATTGTTGGCTGGTCACAAGCGGTGTTCCTCAGGGCTCTGTTCTGGGGCTGGTCTTGTTTAATATCTTCATCAATTATCTTGATGGGGGGATCGAATGTACCCTCAGTAAGTTTGTAGATGACATAAAATTGAGCAGGAGTGTTGATCTGCTTGAGGGCAAGGAAGGTCCTGCAAAGGCATCTGGACAGACTGGGTTGGTGGGCTGAGGTCAGTTGTATGAGGTTTAACAAAGCCAAGTGCTAGGTCCTGAACTTTGGTCACAACAGCCTCCAGCAATGATACAGGCTTGGGGAAGTGTGGCTGGAAAGCTGCCTGAAAGAAAAGGATCCGGGGGTGCCAGTGGACAGCCTGCTGAACATGAGCCAGCAGTGTACCCAAGTGGCCAAGAAGGCCAATGGCATCCTGGCCTGTATCAGAAACGGTGTGACAAGCAGGAGCAGGGAGGTGATCATGCCCCTGTACTTGGCACTTGTGAAACCACACCTTGAGTACTGTGTCCAGTTTTGGGCGCTGCAATATAAGGGAGACATGGAAGTGCTGGAGGGGACCAGAGAAGGGCAACCAAGCTGATGAGGGGTTTGGAGAACATGTCATATGAGGAGCGCCTAAGGGAACTGAGACTGTTTAGTCTAGAGAAGGCTGAGGGGAGACCTTAGTGCTCTCTACAACTGCCTGAAAGGAGGTTGTAGAGAGGTAGGTATTGGTCTCTTACCCCAAGTAACTAGTGATAAGACTAGAGGAAATGTACTCAAGTTGTGCCAGGGGAGGTTTAGATTAGATATTAGAAAAACATTCTTTACTGAGAGAGTGGTTAGGCATTGGAACATGCTGCCCAGGGAAGTGGTGGAGTCACCATACCTAGAGGTGTTCAAAAAACATGTAGACATAGCACTTCAGGACATGGTTTAGTGTTCATGGTAGTATTGGGTTAACAGTTGGACTTGAGGATCTTAGAGGTCTTTTCCAACCTTAATGATTTTATGTTTCTAAATATATCTCAGATTTTGTATCTTTGACAATAAGAACACTATTCAGAGGTCTTACATAAAAGTTTGTATTTGTTACTTGGGTAAAGTATGAGATTTACATTCAGAAACATAACTCAATATGTTAAATTTACTTAACTATTGTATTTTTATGCTTTTTCAGAGACAACTTTCAATTAAGTATTATAGAATATAGTGTTACAATTGACATTGAATTTTTATAATAGCAAAAAAAATTAATTTAAATAATGTACAGCATTATATTTCTTCTTTCAACTGAAGTGACTTCTCAACTATGAAAAAGCTATGGCTTTCTAGATTTTTTATCTTGACAGTTGATCTTAACTGTTTGTCTGTTCAGTCAATCATTATTCAAGTTAGACCTTTAACTTACTGTAGCATAGTGTTCAAGAACTGTTAGATTCTCGTTTGTTATCTCATGGTCACGAATGGTTCATAAACAACTTGTTCCAAACCTTAGAAGCTTTCTGAATATTTTACATTTCTTTTTCTCTGAAGAAATTTGTATAACAAGGAATGTATTTTCTCCATAAGTGTTTTCAGAGCATCTCTGTTTGCTGAGGGTTTTAATGGGCAAGTGCTTTGTGTCAGCTCTTAAGATACTACAAAAAGAAGATATTCTTACTCTTATTATTCCTGCTTACAATCTCTCTCTCTTCAACCAAAACCAAAATAAAAATGAAAGCATGCAAGCACACAAAGAAAGAAGACCGAAAGATGTCTTACAATATTTCTTAAGTGATTTGTAGCAATCTTCCACTTGAAGAAATTTACGGTCCATGCTATGATTTAGTACAGTTTCTTGGGACTTCAGGGACTGCTTTGTTAGCTTACAGAAATGTGGGGAGTTTTGTATTTCCACACTTTCAGTATTTTTTTTGCAGTAATATATACAAATTATATGAAATAGTAATATAGACCATTGATGCCAGGACTAAAAGCTCTTGCAGAAGTCCTTAATGTCATGCACTGTTTCATTAAAATAAGTTTTATCCATTTTAGGGTAAAATTCTTATCCAGCTAAAGTCCCTAAAAAGAAGTTTTTGTACAATTAATTTCCTCCTTAAGGTGTTTATGTAAATGAAATATCATCAAATACAGATACAAGCACCTGAAGAGGGGTCGATTTCTCTCTACATGAGCAATAATTTCTTATACATGGAAAAGTTTATAGGACATGGCCCTTATTTGATAATACATCATACTGGAATAAAAGTTGTCATTAACTATTTAGCCTTAATGCCTCTTATAATTCATCAATTTATTGCTTATTTCTCTGTGACACGTAGCTTTCATGAGTAATTATTATTCTAACTGCTCTTAAAATATTTTTTGGGTTTACCTTACAGTTATTCAGAATTTTATTGAACATCACTCAGAAACACTTATTGGTTTGATGGTAATTTGACAGTTTAGGGCTGAGTTGAATCTGTGCTGACTGAAGAATGCATTCAACATAAAATATAATATCAAAATAGTTCTAGGTCAAAATTTAGCATTCAAAAAGTTCAACTATACCTGTATGCATCTCTTTACATTGAAAAGAACAGAAAGGATGAGGCAGTGATGAATTTAAGGCTGAGAACCAGCATCTTACCAGCAGTATATTATGCAGTGGCTTGTAAGACAATTGGGGTTCAACTTTGAAGGAAAAAGCCATGGCAGGGAAGGAAAATCTGAAGTGTCATAAGGAAAGCGTTATGATTTTATGGTATTGTACAAATACTTTTATTCCAATAAATGATACATAGAACTTGTGAAATTTAGGAGGATTTGAGAAGTCAAACAGAAGCTCAAGGCTGAATTATATCTGCCTGTCAAAACCTTTTAAGAGACTTGAAATCTTTAAAGGCCATACAGGGAAGCTCCTCAACAAGTGAGAGCAGAAAGGTAAAACACACAACTGATAAGAAAAAAGGAAAAACTACATCAGTTGGTAATATGAACCCTATTTAACTTTAGGAAGAAAACTAAGTCTGAAACTAGCAGATTTCAACTGGACTGGTCCCAGTTGATGGAGAAATAAGTAAGGAAAGTACAACTTTTAAAGAATATAACGGTGTTTCTGTTGATGATGGAGCTAAGCCAGGCTGGGAATTTAAAGGTGATGCAAGTATCTTACGTTATTGCATTTCAGAAATTCTATAGCAATAATAAAATAAAAATAGTTGCATAGTAGAGAGTTTAAAAAAACAGAACGAAAACCAGAACAACCAAACAAACCAAAACACAGAAAAACAACCCATGTTGTTTTCATTCTTTTGTAAATTGCCTCTTTTGCAGACTGTTTTGGCATTCTGTGTGCTATTCTTATACTTCAGTCCTGCAGTATTGGAATGACAGAATTACAGAAATACACAGGTTAGAAGGCAGGAGCTGATTTAGCTCACCCTCCTTTTCAAAGCAAAAATAGACTCCAAGTTAGATCAAGATCATTGCAAACTTGCCCAAATGAACTCTTAAAATCTCTAAGAATGGTCAACTTACCTGAACACCATGTTATTGTCCTTCTCACTGTGCATTTTTTCCCAGTGCCCCACAGAAATTTCCTTTCTTGCAGCGTACTACTCTTGCCTCTTTTCCTTTCACTATGGAACTCTAAACGGTCGGGTTCTGTCTTCTCTATAATGATTCTCTTAAATAGTGTAAGAGTGCAACTTCATTTTTTTCCTGAGCTTTCCCTTCTCTGGTTTAAACAGACTTGACTTCTTCAGCCTTTCCTTGTATATCACTTGGTCTAGAGCCTTAATTGCTTTGATAGTTTTCTTGTGGACTTTCTCAGGTTTGTCAATCTCTCCATTGCATGAGGAAGCTGAAAACTGGAGGCAACATTACAGATGCAACCCCACCAATGCTGAGTTTTCTCAATCTGTTGCACATTCTTGCTAGTTCAGCTCCGCATGCAGTTATCCTTTATTGCTGCAAGGCCATTCTAATGACTAAACTTTAAATTGTCATTCAGCAGGACCCTCAGTTCCTTTTCTGCAAAACTGTCTGTGGCGAGTCTGTTATCAACTTGCATTGATGGCAGGGGATGATGTCTGAGGAGCTATTTTTGACATTTGTCGTTGCTAAACTTTACAAGGTTTCTGTTGAGCCATTCCTCTAGCTTTTTGAGGTATCTCTGAGTGTAAGCCCTGCTGTCCAGCACACTAGCCATTTCTTCCAATCAGATGTAATGATAATACATTTTGTCCCATATTCCACACTGTTGATGAAGGTATTAAACAGTGTCAGTTCCAGTATGGATCCAAGCATGAAACTCATAGCTTATTTCAAAGCCTCAACCTCTGCCCTTTTAATTCAGTGGTCAAAGAGTAGTCCTGTGAGTTTTTAATTCACCTTGTAGTTTATCCATCCAATTAATATTTCTTCAATTTTGCTAAGTTACTGTGTCAAAAGCCTTGCTAAAGTCAAGGTAAATCATATACACTACTCCCTTTAGCCAGGCATTTTATCATAGAAAGAAATCAGGATTATCTAGCAGGATTTTCCATTGCTGGCTATTCCAAGTTACCTTGTCCTTCATATCTTTCATAAGGACTTACCTTGTAATTTTCTCACTGACTGGGATAAAGCTGAATTGTGTGTTAGATCAGATGGTTTAAAACGTTAAAAGAAATTTCCTAAGAGATAAAACTGCAGACTGTACTCCTGAAATAAGTAGAATTATCAGGCTGTACAAAATGGTCACCAAAGAAAAAGAGGAAATTTGAACCAAAATCTTATACTGATATAAATGGTAACACAATATTAACAATTACCTGGCATGACAGAAAATTTCCGTCTCTATAACCAGTTTCCTCCAGTACCCCTCCTCAAAAACAACATGAGGAATACCTTTGAAAGTACAATTAGGAAAAGAAAGTGAGAATCAAACATCAACAAGAAATAGGTAGAATTCCGTCCGAAGAATCACAGATTCCATTTTTTGGCACAGGCTTTAATATTGACATTGAAGAGAACCCTTGCAGCATATACTCATTCAGTTGCAGCACTGCCATTCAGGTACACTTCCATTTTCTCTTTATCAATTTCTAGTATCTTACTTCTGTCTGAGGCATAGGATCGTGACCTGTCCTCCTTCAAAGACAAGAACAATATGGATCAGTATGTAAAAGTATGCCTGAACAGCTGCAGAACAGGAAAGAACATTTTCCTTGTTTCTTTAACTGTGATAATCTCCCAAAAGGTCTGGGAACACAACAGGAAACCATGTTTCGGATAGTTTAATATCAATAAATGTGAGCTGGTATTACATTTTTTTGCTAGAAAAGTATGTTTTTGTGTTCTTAGGAAGGTATTGTAGGTTTTTTACAGTAACAGCTTGTATAATTTTTTTTAGAGTCTATGGGTACAATAGCAATGATAATTTACTTGCATGCTTCAGAAAGCAAACAGCTGCAGAGCTTGATGTAGGTCATATTTCTTCAGGTCATCTGTTCTTTACAAATTTCTTTCAACATGCAATGCATTTAAAGATCCCTATTTGTGCAGTACTTTTTGTTTTGGTCACTGATCTTTCTGGTGTGTTGCAATACATTTCTAAAATGCAGAAAAATGTAACCTGCTTGTCAAATAGATAAAAATGTATGTGATCATGACATTTCTTAGAATTCAGCTGTTTTGGTTTAATTAAACAACATTAAAAATAGTTGTAACTATCAGATATGGCTCCTTCTCCTAGGCTGTTTCGCTAATTTTTTTGACATATCTCATTTTTGAATGTCAGTGACCCTTCTAACATTAACAGTTTGGACTCCATGCTCATAGCAATCCACACTGAGAAAAAGAGATATAAAGTTTTAATTCCAGCACAATTGTCAGTTCCTTTTCGGTCTCATCCTAAATTCTCCAGGCAGAAATCTGTGAATTGAGCTTCAGTGTTAAGTACTCACTAGTCCTAAGTATAGGACTCATGTTTTAGTTTTACTACTACTAGAATAGCCAAAAGCAAAGTTCTTACTAGTCCACTTTTTGTCCTGCTCTGCTCCCCCACCCCGCCCACCCCGGCCCCCCTCACCCTCTTTTTTTTTCCCTGGCAAAGGAAGAATTTTATAAAAGGAGTAATGCAGTTCTGATTAGAAGAAACACATAAAATGTTTTGAACTAAAGCCATATTTAAGCCACTGACAAAATAATATCTAGTCCAGACTTTCTCTTTTAAACCAAGCAGTGTAGAGTTTATAGTATTTTGTAAGGTATGGTTAGCACAGTTCTCTTCAAAGTGCTATTTTTCAGTTGCTTGTAGTTTTGTTGAAGAAGGGTTTTCACAGTTTTTTCCCAGTAATGGGACTCAGGTCAAAATAATAAACCTTGAAGATATCTTAACATTGGTGTCACCTGGTAAGCCAAGTATCTCAGCTCTTCTCATCAACAGTGTCAATAAAGGTTTTGGCTTGGTTGCCTAAATGTATAATGCTATCTTTAGATGCTTTAGGGTATCCCAAGACTCCCAAAGGACCTAGGTCTCTTGTAGGTCCTGTATTTTATGTTTTAAGTCCATGGAGTCCTTTTGGACAGCTAAGCCATTTCAAATGACCTTAGAACCTCTGTAAGCATACTGACCTGGCTAGGTCACATGCAGACACTTAACAATATCAAGTAGAAAAACCTGAATTTTCATATTGAGTTAAGTGTTTCCAGCTTCAGTTTGAGCAACTGAGGCCTGTCTGAGAGAGAAGATTAAAAACTGGCTTTCTTTTGCCCAATAGAAAAACTGCAAGCATTTCAGGTTATGTGTCTTGTTGCTAGCCTTCTGTAAATCTGCTTAAACAAAACCAACAAAACTTCAGTGTGGACAAAATAAATACAAATCTGTTTTCTGGCTAAACTCTCCAAAATTCTGTCTGCATTAAGCATTCTCCAAACTGTAGGAAAAAACAGAAGTCCTTTCCACTACTCTAGACACTGAGGATGGCATCTACCTGACCATGTTGAAAGCTCACTGTGCAAAATGTAGCTTTGCAGGAAAAGGCCTGGGGATCCTGATGGGCAGCACATTGAACATGTATGGAGTAGCCTTACAGCAAAGGTGGCAAATCATACACTGGATTGTATTTGCAAAAGTGCAGCCATAAAGTCCAAGGAAGTGATTCTTCCACTTTATTGGGCACTTGTAAACCCACATTTAGAGAGCCGTGTCCTACTTCGGGCTCTCCAGTGCAAGAAAGTCATTGGGAGGGGGCTGCAGTACATAAGGTGTGAGGAGAGAGTGAGAATATTCAGTTTGTCCTTTTTTGAAAGAAAAGGCTTAGGAGCAACTAGTCTTCTGCCTACATGTGTTTAGAGGATGCAAAGATGGAACCAGACTCCCTGGAGATGCACAGTGAGGGTAATCGGCACAAGCTGGAACAGGGGAAATTCTTAGTCACTATAAGAAAAAAACCAAAGATGATCGAACTCTGGAAAAGATTGCCTATAGAAGTTCCAGAGTGTCCATTCTTGGAGACATACAAAACTATTGGAAGAGTTCCTGAGCAATTTGATCTGATCAGACCTTAGACTTTCCTTTGAGAATGATGTTGGACTAGGTGTCCTCTGGACATTGCTTTCCCTTTCAACATGTGTGTTTCTATGACTTGGTTGTTGACTTGATGGTGGGGTATGACAGCCACTTTTCATAGAATCATAGAATTATAGAACAGTCCAGGTTGGAAGGGACCTTAAAAAATAATCTGATTCTACCTTTCATGGAGCCTAGATGAGATTATCTAGCACCATGCCCGATTGCATCCTGAAAACCTCCTGCAATAAGAGCTCTGCCATCTTCTTGGGGAGGTTGTTCCAGTGATTGATTGTTCTCACTGTAAAAAATTTATTTCTTATCTCAGAATGAAACCTCTTGCAATGCATCTTGTATCTGCTGTCCCCTGTCTTTTCCATATGGCTTCTTGAAGAGAGAAAGCCCCTATCCTCTTTGTAGTCGCCCCTTAAGTACTGGAATACTGTGATGATGAGGTCCCACCGGAGCTTTCTCTGCTTCAGTGAGAAGAGATCTAACTCCTTCATGTGTGTCTCATAGAGCAGGTTCTCCAGCCCTCGAATCACCTATGTGGTCCTCCTTTTGGAGGAGGAATTCCAGATGAACAAAGGTTCGGACTTGAGGAGGCCCAAAGTATATAACTGCTGCTTAGCTTCTAGTAGGACCCTACCTGATCCACCAAAGTACTCATCATCCCTAAAGAGTTGCCTATGCTGATATAATCAGAGAAAAGGTTATTTATCTTGCTTATCCCTTGTGAGCCAGAGTACATAGTATTTCATGAACTGAGTGCTTGCTTTTCTGTCAATGCAATATCTGAACTATGTTAACAAAGAATACAGTCTGAATACAGTTTGTTTTCTAAGTCTAAAGGAATAAAGTGTCATTTAGTGTCTACAACTGACCTCTGATAACCATGGTTCATTTTGGTTCATAGTGTCTCTATAGCTCAACTTTGTTTTGTTGTGTTTAGATTTTAAACATGTATTTTCCTGACTAGTTTATGACAGAGTATCCTGAATGTTTTCCCATGGTCTTTTCCATTACACATTAAAATCAGTTTTAAACCTTCTATTGTCTTTGGTAGGTCTTAGATAAAGCCCTGGAAAACCATAATTAGAAAAATCCCGTCAGCCCCTCAGCTACTATATGCAATTCAGTTTATTTGTGTTACTGTGGCAATGAAGGAAATTAATTTGTGGAATAACAATACATGCAATTACAATTCAAGCATGAAATAGTATCGGGTCATTGTCAGTGACAGGGCCAAGACAGAAAGCTTCTGCATAGCATTGAGTTTTAAAGAAAATTAGACCAGTAAAACAGGAACAGGAAAGAAAATAATGTTCCCAGCTGCCTGATAGAATATTTCTAAATCCTGGCGCAACACCTAGAGGGAAGAGAAGTCTATTAAGTTAACATTTTTTAAATAATGTTTGTTACTGAACAAAAAAATTTATTTTAATTTGTGCAAGAAAAAATCCACAAGAATCAAAAGCAAGGCACGTAAACTAAAAATTTATTTACTTTGCATTTTCACCCAGTTGAGTACATATGTGCTGATTAACCTGTTTTATTACAACGCATGGAAGTTAGTGTTTTCCTCCACATGCCTTCTTATTAGAACAAGCTTTTCAAAACTAACTTGTGGTTATGAACCTTTAAGTGAAACTTCTCAAATAAGCTCAATTCATTCTTGATGGGTGTCTGCATTGCACTTGCTAGATTTTAAGTCATGTTAAAATATTGTAGCCTGATTTCCAAATACTCGCAAACTCAACATAATTACTGACTTCTGAGTTTGTAATTCCCTCTGATATGTACAGTTCAAAATATTAGTTCCCCGAATAGATTATTTTGATATTTTAATTATCATTCCATAATGGAGACCACAGTACTTCTTTGACTTGCTTTTAGTCTGAAATACAATCTTTTACATTAGAACTTTGTGTGGATTTGTGGTCTTTTATATTTGTTTGCTGTTCGATCCACCATGAAACTTTTTTTTTTTCCAGTGACTAAGTATCTTAATTATTAATAACAAAGGCTTTATGTCTAACTTTAATTTATTTATTCTTATCTTCCAGAACTTGCATTGTATCAAACCTTCATCTGCCAAACATAAGAATCAACAGACCATATCTGTCTTTCTAACTGTTGTTTAAACTTTGTAATCACCTTATTTGCAACCTCTTTTTGAAAACTTTTTCTCTTCAGATCCCTCATCTTGAATAGTGGACATTGACTCTGTTGATCTAAACTTAGTATCTGAGAATGTACTGTACCACATTCTTCTCCTGTTATGTCAAGATTTGTGTTTATTCTTTTAGCCGTTGGACCACAGTGAAAGTTCATGTTCGAATGGTTATTGCTGTGATTAACCAGGCCTTCTCAGAATCTCTGATTCCACATAGACAGAGATCTCACACAGCAAGTGTGGCTTAATTCTTTGTCACTTATATTCCATCATTGTAAAATTGTTATTGTTGCTTCTTCCCAGTCTGCTACATAATCTAGGTATTTCCCTACAAGTGTTTTTTTTACTTACTGCTGACTTTATTACCAATGATTCCTTATTCTCTTACAAATAACTTACGACATAGAGTAAGGTAAGAATTGATTATGGCATGACACTGGTATACGTTTTAAGTATTTTTAATAATTATATCCCATTTGGAATCACCTTCTGAGGTTATCTGATGCGTGTTCATGAATCTGTTTAATTTATATATGAAGTTTTATCATTCAAATTTCTTCATTAAATTGATGTTTATTATCAAGTTAAATGCCTTATCAAAAAAGTATACTACATAAATTATATTATCTATATTAACTATAATCATCAAAGTAAACAGAAATTGTTTGTTGAACTTACATTGAGTGTAAAGTGATATTTACCTCATTTAATTCTTTACTAAGTTCAATTTCAATCATTCTATTATTTAAAATAAACAATTTATTGTCTACCTTTCAACTCAGCACCTCTCATATCACTTATATACGAATTCTAATGGTGTAGTAAAAGAAAAAAAAAGGGAAATTCCAAGGGAAACCTGGAGCATAGCAGTGAGACCCAGGAATTCCAGGTGCTTTGTAATGAAGACATTATACAAACTGATAAGAATAGGATTTCTGAGCTTGAGAATTTAATTTTGTGCAATCATGGTTTTATCTAATATACAAGCAATTTTTCCGTTTTATGTATGATTCATTAACATAAAACCATTATTCACGTTGTACACTACGGCAGTAAGCTGAAGCTGTTATGTTTAGAAGAGTATTTCAGAAGTACTGATATTCACTGTTAATTAGTTGAATACCGTGCCAAATGGACAATAAACTGAGAAAGGAGCATAGGAAAACAAAAAATGTTGGCACATTGTGAAAAATGAACATTCACATGATGGAGGAGACAATAAGGAGGGAAGTAGAGACTGTTAGTTAATATGTTATTTTCTATGAATAGTATTCATTATACATTGAGTTGATGGGGCTCTGAACAACACCATCTAGTAAGAGACACCCCTGCTGACTGCAGAGGGGTTGGACTAGGTGGCCTTGGAAGGTCCCTTCCAAGCCAATGCTTTCCATGATTCTTTTGTGAAGAAAGTCTGTAGCTTTTTTTATAAGTTTGATAGAGAATCAAAAACTGTCAAAGCTTTGACTAAATAAAGTGTTTTTAAAATTAAGAGTTTTCAGTTAAGTGAATGTGTTTGTCTAAATTTTGTACACTCAGTTGTTATAAACTGAGTAAACATTTAGATAAATTATTTGTGAGTAAAAAATATCTACTTGACAATAAGAAATACTTGGAGTTAGGTGGAAAAGTAAGATACTTTTTTCCAAGTTAAAAATATTTCAGTATTTTTAAAAATAATTATAAAAATCAAACTGTATTAAATATACAAAGTATTTGTGTTTGCTTTTTTTTGTCTTGACACATCAAGATGGAAAATGAATCTTAGAAAATACTTGATAAAACCCCAATTTAAGGTAAATTTTTGTGCTATTGGTAAGGATCTTCCATGAAGTGGAAATAAAGCAAACACTGCTCTAAATGGTCAGCTAAAAAAAAATAAAGTGCTATATGATGTATGGAAAAACATGATAGGTATTATCAAGAGAGCTAGAAAAACAGACTGGTCGAAATAAATCAATATGAAGGATATCATAAAGATTATTCTGAGGCTTATGTAAAGAAAAACAAAACGAGATTTAATAGACAATGGTTTTAAAACTACACCTTTAACAATAGATTTAAACAATGAAATAGTAATAGAATAAGTAATTTAACTATCTTACAAAAAGCCTTGAGCTTTTCAAATAAATTAAGGAAAAAATAGGGAAAAAGAAGGAAATGTGATTTATTTTAAATATTAAAATTTGTCATAGTGACTCAGATGCACTAATGTTGCCTAAAATCATGTAACTAAAAATGATCAGAAATGGAGATGTTTGTCACTTTTAAAAAAAATACTTTTAAAAATAAAGTATAAATATTAGCAATGTCTGAACATGATTTCATTTAAAATATTTAATTACCTAGTGATTTAAATAGACTTTTGATATGCCATCTTTTAAGTCAGCATTATGATACATATATATATAAAATAGTGTAAAAAAGTCCTAATGATATTTTATGTTATTTTAAAAATTCCCAACTGTCTCTTCTTTAACATGCTTTCTCAATTTCTTCAACTTTTAAAACAAATACTGTAACAACAGAAATGGAATTATATTTTCTACTTTACCTACCTACCCACAGTTGTAAAATTGTAAAGGTTTTGCTTTATTGTTTGTTATATTGTAACATGTATAACTTTCACTTTCTTTCCTAGGGATTTCATAAGTTGTATGTCTTAGGGAACTGAAGTTCACAAAGTAACTTCAATCAAATGTTCAGACAACATGTTTTTCTTCTGTATGGTGGTACTATGAAATCACATAGATTTGATCAACCTCCAGCTAAAATTCACTTGGGTTTATTGAATACTGCTGGCAGGATTTCCTAAGTACAGTTAGTCTGGAATTACTGATGCGCTTACACAAGTCATACATGAAAAATAAGTATTATTTCAAAGGGATTTTTTAGGATGTTTTTTTTTCTCTCCTATCTGCAGCAACTCTTCAGTCAGATGTTACTCTTTCCTTTTCTCTGTGCCATGCTCTTGGGCTGAGTGGGAACTGTGAGTTCTCTCTGGCCACTTCCATAAAGAGTTTGCCGTTACATGTATTAAACTCTCAGATTTTACATTTATGCCAAGCATGCCACATTTCTTCAAAGCTTGCATACTTACAAGAGGACCACGTGGCTGGGGGCACTCCCAGGGAACCCGAGGCAGATTTCAATGCAGCGAACCCGGAACCGCCACTCAGACTGCCACAGCGAGACAGCCAGCCCTTTTGCTGCTTCGCGAGTGGCCAGCAGGGCATGTCGGGAAGGGGCACAGGGGGGAGGAAAAAAAAACAAAAAAACCAACCAAACAAACAAAAAAACCCCAACAACACAAACAAACCCCAAAACAAAACAACAATGATTGTGACCAGGGCTAAACCTCCTGCAAAGAAGAACATGGTGACACAGACAGAGATCCTGCAGGAGCACGTTGGTGTCCAGGTCTCTGGCTGCAGAGAGTGCCAGAGTCTGGCACTGCTGGTGGAGGGTAACGGGGTGTCCTGGTTCGGACAGGACAGGGTTAATTGGGTGCTGATATTCTATACCATGATGACGTCACACCCTGGAGGCTGG